>MU780693.1:0-57561 GCA_026770625.1 Nicotiana glauca
TAGATAAATTGTAGATGAATTGTAGATTGGGAAGATTAAAACTTCTACAAATCTTCTACAATTATGTCGAAAATGTCAATTATGCTACAATTGAAATGAGAATTTGAATATTAAAATTCAATGTATCTATTTTGTAGATATCTTGTAGATAAATTGTAGATATTTGTATTCTGATTGTAGATGCATTATTTTCTGTTTTCACAAATCCAAAACGACTAAAGCTTCTATAAAATCTTCTGCAAAAAACAATCTACAATTTATCTACAATTTTTCTAATTTGACTACAAAATATCTACAAATTCTGGAAATATGTCTTCTTCTTCTTCTTCTTCTTCTTCTTCTTCTTCTTCTAGTTTCAATCGACTATGTTAACCAGTAACCTTCAACCACTGCCCAAAAAAAAATAATCTATATAGTAGTAGAGAAAGTATCAAATATCAAATATTGCTCAAATTATAAAACAAAATGTATGCAACATTGAGTACCAATACAATAGTATTAAAAATAAAAAAGAGGAGTAAAAGATCCCTGTATCAGTGGTGGAAAATGACAAAAAATAAGTCATCCACAATAACAAAGAAATCAATAACAGAGATTGAATGACAAAAAAGTGAGAATGCAAGATATTCTAGGAAGAAGGAATTCTGAATGGTTTCTTTTCTTCTGCTGCTTCTGGAAGTCATTTGGAAGCTTTTTTTCATGATATGGGAATCAACTGAAGGTAAAACGTGTGGGGAGTGGGGTGTGGGGTGTGGGAGTAGAGATAGGCGGGTAAACGAAAATTGGAGAATATAAGCTCCTAAATTAAAGCATAATATTAATGAAGTATTAATTATACCCTAAAATTGAATTATGGTATATAAATGGTAATTTGGTATGCTGAAATGTAATTAACATAATCCTTAAATAATGAAGGTAATAAGGTTTGGTATATGATATAGGTATGTAAAAATCCCCTTTTTTTTAGATTGAACACTATTTACTCTAAGCTATTAGCTATCAGAAGATTTTAAATCGATCTTATATCTATTTCTTCCTTAAGCTAAACTATATCCTCACGCGAGTCGAATCTGTCACCATAGCTTCTTAGCAAAAGAATATATACAACTTAAAGAAAGATTAATAGAAAACTACTTGAATTCCTCAACCGGAATACCATTAGACTACTAAAAACTCTCAACCACATCCATGTTTAGACAAAAATAGAGCCAAATACAAATGTTGTCTTAGTTTAACAGGAAACCTAGAACACTTGAAGCGAAAACACAAAACTGAAACGTATTCTACTACATATTTCATCATCCAACAATTTAACTTCCATAACTAACCAGAAAAAATTGAATTAAAATGCATTAGCAGATCCAAATAGCCATTCTAAATCAATTTTCCATTCAAAGAACTATATATTCAATCAAAATATATTCTTAGCACGTCATCACCACAACTTTATGCAAACTAAGAAATAAATTACAAAGTTGGACGAAATTCCTAGTTCGCAGAAGTAGAAAGAACGCATTCGAATGACAGAATAACAAGCAATTTCAGCTAAAATGAACCAACAACAGCAATAAAACTCCAGCAGTAAAATCAACACCAGAAGTGAACTCAAAAGCTAAACCAGAGAATCAGCCATGTGTTTTAGACCAAAAACAAACAAAGGAAACCAAGACTCTTGATGTTTTTCTTGCCTAAAACCTATTGTGTCGTGAAAACTTAGTAAAAATGCTCTCTGATTCTTTCTCCTCCCCCCTTTTGTGTGTGTTCAAGACGTGTCTTTTATAGGAGAAGAACCAAGGCCTTCATGATAGAAAATCTGTCCAAATGATAGATTTTTCACCAAAAATCTGTCTGATACTATTCAAAGGACAGTTTTTGGTCCAAAAATCTGTTCAAAGACAGTCCTTTTTATCAACTATAAATAGAATTTTGGAGTATTGTACTCCAACAGCTCTTGAACAGTAAAAGACAACCAAACAAGTACCCTATAATCATGAGTAACACATCAACCCTTCAGCTTTAAACCAAATATGTACCACCTGCTGATTTTGAAACTAGAAAACAAATAGATAATCACATTTTAAACACAAACGAGCAGAAAATCGAAACCAGAATTACGAGGTTTCATCAATAATTCAAACTAATTAACCAAGGGAATAGCTTAAACGAACTAACAGCTAAATGAAGTAATTCCATCGAAAAACTGAAACTTAATCAAATAGTGTACTAGAATAAACTCGAATTAAAAATAACAACAACTAGAAGCTAAAGTTACAAACTTGAATCCTAAAACTAAATTCAAAGCTAAGTAAAATATATGTTAACAATGAAATAAACTACTGAACTTAATTATTCTGAACGACGACAAAATCAAAAGCTAGATTAAACACAAAACGATCATGAACAGAATTAAAACTAAAAACTACAAATCAAACACAAAAGAAAACACAAAATCAGAGACATGGGTAAGAGGGATCGGAGGTTTTACCACACAAGGGGATTCGATGCTAACTCGAGCAATAAGGAGGTACTGGGGAACACGACCAGTAGTTTTCCGACCTTGAAACACCCATTTCATTCCGGCAAATGCTGAAACAAAGGGATTCCAGCATTATGCTGGAAGGAAAAGAGGGTTCTTGGGTCGAAATAAGCAAACATAGAGAAAGAGTATGTTTAGCGGTGGTTGCCACGGCTGGCGAGTTGCCGGAAAAAGCTCACCAGAAAATTACTACCAAAATTTGGCTCCAAGACCAATGCCAAATAGTACATCGAGTCGAGTTACAAACATCCATGTAAGTGGTACTGGGTGAAGTGGCCTGAAAACTCACGAATTTAGGAAAATATAAGGGGTTAGGGTTTCAGGTTTTTGCCTATTCGTGGAGATTCGTAAGGTTTTGGGGGGTTTTGAGTTGAAGATATGGAAAGAGGAGAGAAAAATGAGAAGATGGTGAAGTTTTGAGGGCATTTGGACCACTGCCCATGGCAGCGGCGCCGCCGTGGAGGACGCACAGCGGCGATAGGAGGAGAAGAAGAGAGGAAAGGGCTTCTAGGGTTTGGGTTATGGAGAAATGGCCAATTTTCTGATTTTTAGATGCTTATATAACTCTTGGGAGATAAATGAAGGCCATTGGATCAAATATCATGGATGGATGAGATTGATCTTTGTCACTTAACCAAAACGACATAGTTTTGATATAAAACTATGTCGTTTCAACCCTCCTATGACAGCCCCCATTTGGACCGGGTCTGGGCTCTTTGGGCTTCTGATTTTGAGCCAATTTTGGCTCCATTCAAATTGAAATATATTAGCCCAATCCCCTAACCCCTAATTATCTTATTTAGTCCTAAAGAAAATATACAAGTAGAAAGAAATTTTTTTTTGGAATATATAATTTAAAGATGCAAACGAAAATATACAAATAAAAGGTAAAAATATTTTTGGTATTTTTTAATAAAGGAATGCAATATAAAAAATGCACAAATAACTAAAAATCAACCAAATACTAGTATTTCTAGGAGAATTAAAAGTATGCAAAAATTAGGTATTCACAGCTGCCCCTCTTTGCTCGAGAACATGAAGAGTTTTCGTGCAAAGAAAAGTGAACGCCATGGCTAATTTTTGCTCACATATCACTCCAATGAAAGCATTGTTTTTTAAAAAAGTGACCGAACATTGCTTCTGAGGTTGCCTATATGTCCTTGGCTATAAAAGAATCAGGTCTGTGTAATTCTAGGAAATGTTTTGATAGCTGAGACTACTAGACACTGGAGTTAAGACTGTTGTTACTGTTGCTGTTGCTGTTGCTGTTACTCACTTCTTACATAAAAAAAAAAGCACTACATACGTCTGCAAATAAGAGTACAAAATTCCTATCTACGTGTCTTCCGGAGTCAAATCTTGATTCTTGAATTGCTCGCTTGTGTTGACCTTAGATTGGATCTTGATTCTCTTTGAAGAAAAGAATATGACTCAATCTCAATTGCTTGCTTTCTGGATCAGAATTTGAGAAAATGAAACTTGAGAAGCTGTGTTCCCAATACGTTGTCAAAGTTAACTCCAAACTATCCTGTGATCGTCCTTCTGATGATAACTGAAACTTCAAGCTTCGATCGGCATAACCTATGCTCTGCGATGAGGCCTACAAAGCCATCAAAACGAACAAAGCAAACAAAAATTTCTGCCCCAGTTTGGACTAGGAAAATTTTGTGAGTTATCAGCGAAAGCTATAAACTATCTAATTTATTGAAAGGCAGACAGAAACAGTAATACAAACTAGCTATGTGAGGATATGCAACCACGAGGGGTAGTACCTTATGTTACCAAAGCAAAGGAATTAGAGGATGGTACATGTATTACTGGGAAGGAAATGGAATCAGGTGTTAGCACCATGTATTATTGTTAAAGTGTTGAATCCCTCCAGGCGAAACGATTCTACCTGAGTTAAACTCCATAAAACAACCTGAGAGAAGAGTACTTCTACCCGAAAATATGAGCTGGATCCCCCTAGGCGAAAGGATTCTACCTGAGTTAAGCTGCGTGAAACACCCTGAGTCAAGAGTACTTCTACCCGGAACTATGAGCTGGATCCCCCTAAGCGAAAGGATTCTACCTGAGTTAAGTTGCGTAAAACACCCTGAGCGAAGAGTACTTCTACTCGAAACTATGAGCTAGATCCCCCCAGGCAAAAGGATTCTACCTGAGTTAAGCCGCGTAAAACACCCTGAGCGAAGACTACTTTTACCCGGAACTATGAGCTGGATCCCCCTAGGCAAAAGAATTCTACCTGAGTTAAGCTGCGTAAAACACCCTAAGTGAAGAGTGCTTATACCCAGAACTATGAGCTGGATCCCCATAGGCGAAAGGATACTACCTGAGTTAAGCTATGTAAGAGCGAAGAGTACTTCTACCCGGAACTATGAGCTGGATCCCCCTAGGCGAAAGGATTCTACCTGAGTTAAGTTGCGTAAAACACCCTGAGCGAAAAGTACTTCTACCTGGAACTATGAGTTGGATCCCCCTAGGCGAAAGGATTCTACATGAGTTAAGCTACGTAAAACACCCTGAGCGAAGAGTACTTCCAACCCGAAATTTGAGCTGGACCCCCCTAAGCGAAAGAATTCTACCTGAGTTAATCTTGCGTAAAACACTATGAGCGAAGAGTACTTCTACCCAGAACTATGAGCTGGATCCCCCTAGGCGAAAGGATTCTACCTGAGTTAAGCTATATTAAACAAACTGAGCGAAGACTACTTCTACCCGAAACTATGAGCTGTATCCCCCTAGGCAAAAGGATTCTACCTGAGTTAAGCTACGTAGCTGGAAAGTGTGAACAATAGTGATGCATGCCGAAAATAAAAGAAAATGGAGATTTTAAGGAGCTTACATTTGGTGACATTCGTTCTTTTGTAATTGCCATTCTGCACTGCTTTGTTCCTGCTTCAAACAAAGAAAAATTTGTAAGTTTTCAAAATGGTGGTTGGTTTGTGGCCTTGATCCCTTGATGCCTTGAGTAGTTTGATTCACGACCACTGTTGTCGAAGAACCGATTCCTTCAGCGTGGTACCGAGATGCTCGGTTACTCTATATCATTTTCTGGAGACCTTGGCTTTCCAATGTTGCCCCAACTGTTTCATACCCAGATGTCTATTGTACCGCCACCCTTGTCTCTAAGGCAAGGCTATTTTTATTTAAAATCAAACTCAGTTATCTTGCACACAGTATCAGTTTGTGTCCGTAGTGATTATCAAATTTTCTCATGAAGCAGGTCTTGCTTAGGCAACCTTTTCAGTTTTCTTTGAGTCACTTTGTTTGCCTTATCAAAGGAGATCACAGATGGACTCGTGCCTTTGTCAATGCCATATATGCCCCAAATTGTGCTCGATATTACGGGAAAACTGTATCCAGTTTTGCAGCCATTTCTTTGCTTTGATTTTGATGCAGGATTATACCGAAAAGGACTCAAAGACAAATTATGGGTAAAACAGAATAATAATTGAAAGAGAAAAAGAATTGTGCTTAAACAAAAGGTGTCACTTTGGGGAAACGGAATAAGGAGACTTATATGGAGGTATGTGCCGATTTCAATGAATCATGAGATGCATTTTGGACTGGACGCCTGATCCATCTAAGCTGTCTAATTCTCAAAATCTACCGCAAACATTCATCTTGAATTTGTCTTGGTTGTGCTCATGACGAAAAATCAAAGACCCTCATTCGACTAGCAGCGCCTTTGTAGGTTTTTGCTAACTAACCTCTCTCATTTCTGTACGAACCGTCGCCTTATGGTGCCCATCTGGGTTTTCACCAATAAGACTCTCTCATTTCTCTGCTCACTGTCGCCTTATAGTGTTTGTACGGGTTTTCACTAATAAGACTTTCTCATTTCTTTTTCTTTTTCTTTTTCTTTTTTTCTTTTTTTCTTTTTTTTTGTTTTGACTAAGATACTTCATAAGGGAGGTTACCCAACGCCTTTGGCATGGTGACTTCAAACATTCTCAAAAAACATCGATCATAAGTTTTTGAAAGGTAAAAAGGCAAAATGAACCTTTAACTGAATTACAACTTTTGGAATCCATTTTTCACAAAAAAACCGTGAAATAAAACAAACTTCTGCCTTGTTTTGGAGTATTGGGAATATGGATTTTTTGTTCTTATAGGATCGAACCCAGGGTAAGGTTTCCTACGTATCCTTTCGGAATCAGGCCGGACATAGTTCAATGACTCAGAGATTTGTTGTTTGGCTCTTTTTTTACAAGTACACAGGTTCCAAAACGTGAGAAACTAGGAAGACAAATACAACTCAAAAGGATTAACAGTAGGGTGATACCTATTAGGAATAGCAAGCAAATGATAGCCTTCATCACTTCAATCTGAGAAAATCAATGCGTGAAAATTCTACACTAGGTATATATGAGACATAATATCTTTTGACTGCATCTGCGTTAATAGTCATGTCTGGTACCCGTCCTTCTTCATCTACCAAGTGCAAGGCCCCTTTTGGTAATACTTTCTTGATGATGTAGGGTCCTTGCCAGTTTGGGGCGAGCTTTCCTTTAGCTTCTACCTGGTGCGGAAGGATGCATTTCAAAACCAGCTGGCCTACCTCAAATTGCCTTGGGCGCACTTTCTTATTCTAAGAGCGTGCCATTCTTTGCTGGTATAACTGGCCAAAACACACTGCCACTAGCCAGTTTTCATCGATCAACATCAGTTGTTCTAATCGGGTCTTGACCCACTCAGTGTCTTCAATCTCTAATTCCACAATAATTCGGAGAGAGGGAATTTCGACTTCAGCAGGTATTACAACTTCAGTTCTATATACAAGCAGATATAGAGTTACACCAATAGATATGCGAACAGTCGTGCGGTATCCCAAAAGACCAAAAGGAAACTTTTCATGCCATTGCCTGGAACCTTGGATAATCTTCCTAAGAATCTTCTTGATGTTCTTGTTTGCCGCTTCAACGGCTCCATTGGCCTTTGACCGGTAAGGGGTAGAATGACGATGCATGATTTTAACTTATTTGCATACCTCCTTTATCAAATGACTATTTAGATTGGCTGCATTGTTAGTGATAATGGTCTTTGGGATACCAAAGCATAGATGATGTTGGAATGAACAAAGTCTAGCACTTCTTTCTTGGTGACTGCTTTGAAAGTGACGACCTCCACCCACTTGGTGAAGTAATCAATTGCAACCAAAATGAGTCTATGCCCATTTGAAGCCTTTTGCTCGATTGGCCCAATAACATCCATTCCCCAAGCAACGAAAGGCCAAGGAGAGGACATGGGATGCAACTCTGAAGGAAGCGAGTGAATCAGATCACCATGAATCTGGCATTGGTGACACTTGCGAACAAAACTAAAGTAATCTCGCTCCATAGTAAGCCAATAATACCTGCCCGCAAAATTTTCTTTGCCAAAACATATCCATTCATGTGAGGTCCGCATACCCCCGAATGCACTTCACTCATGATCCACTCTGCTTTTGTAGCATGTATGCATCTCAACAAGTTTAAATTTGGGGTCCTCTTGTACAGAATTTCCCCATTCAGGAAGAAACCACTAGCGAGCTGCCTTATGGTTTTTTTTTGATCTCCTTTAGCATGCTTTGGATATTCTCTTGTTTTCAGGAATCATTTTATGTCATGATACCATGGTTCACCATCTGGTTTTGTCTCAATTGTATTGCAGTAACCGTGTTGATTCCGAACTTAGATTTTTAGTAGATCAATATGAGTGTTGCCTGGATAAGGGAGCATCGAGGCTAGAGTAGCCAAGGCATCGGCTAGCTTGTTGTCAAAACCTAGGAATGCACCTGAACTCGATAGATTTGAATCTTTTTCTCAAGTCCTAGACACATTGTCTATACGAAATAAGCTTGATATCTCGAGTCTCTCATTCACCTTGGGCTTGTCGGATAAGCAAGTCAGAATCTCCCATAACCAATAGTTAATGCACATCCAGATCGGTGGCCATTTTCAAACCCATGATACAAGCTTCGTATTCTACCATATTATTGGTACAGAAGAACTAAAGTCGGGCTGTTTCAGGGTAATGGTGTCCAATAGGTGAGATGAGGATCTCCCCGATCCCAACTCCTTTGATATTGACAGCCCCATCAAAATACATTTTCCATACAGGGTGATCGTCTAGAATCACTTCCTCTATTGAGTTGACCTCTTCTTCTGGGAAGTATGTGCTAAGTGGCATGTATTCATCATCAACTGGATTCTCTGCCAAATGATCTACCAAAGCCTGTGCTTTTATCACGGTGTGAGTGACATAGACGATGTCAAACTCTGTGAGCAGGATTTTCCATTTTGCGAGCCTGCCAGTGGGCATTGGCTTTTGGAAGATGTACTTCAAAGTATCCATTCTAGATATAAGGTAAGTAGTGCAGGCCAAATGATAATGTCTCAGCTTCTGAGATACCCAAGTCAAGGCACAACATGTCCTTTCTAGAAGGGTGTACTTAACCTCATAATTGGTGAACATCTTGCTCAAATAATAGATTGCATGTTCCTTTTTGCCTGTTGCATCATGTTGCCCCAGAACGCATCCAAAGGAATTATCCATCACTGATAGATATAAAAATAAAGGCCTACCAGGTTCAGGTGGGACCAGTACAAAGGGTTTTGACAGATAATCTTTTATCTTGTCAAAAGCTTTTTGGCAATCGTCTGTCCACTTGATAGCAGCATCCTTTTTCAGCAACTTAAAGATGGGCTCGCATGTGGTTGTGAACTGAGCAATGAATCTACTTATGTAGTTCAACCTCCCAAGAAAACTCATGACTTTCTTTTTGTTCTTAGGGGGTGGCAAATCTCGAATGGACTTTATCTTGGATGGATCCAATTTGATGCCTCTCCGGTTGACTGTAAAACTGAGGAGTTTCCCAGATGGAACTCCAAATACACACTTGGCTAGATTAAGCTGAAGGTCATACCTTCGAAGCCGTTCGAAGAACTTTTTCAAATCGCACACCTGATCAACTTGTGTCTTTGATTTTGTGATGACATCATCGACATATACTTCAATCTCTTTATGCATCATGTCATGAAAGATGGTGGTCATAGCCCTCACGTAATTTGCCCCTACATTCTTTAAACCAAATGGCATGACCCTATAATAATAACTACCCCATGGCGTGGCAAAAGCGGTCTTTTCTACATCATCCTCATCCATTAGAATTTGGTGGCACCCAGCATAGCAATCCACGAACGATTGTATCTCATATTTTGCACAATTATATACAAGAATGTGGATATTTGGCAAAGGAAAATTATCCTTTGGGCTTGCTTTGTTCAGGTCCCTATAGTCAACATAAACTCTGATTTTTCCATCCTTCTTTGGCACAGGCACAACATTTTCCACCCAGGTGGTGTATTGGACAGCTCTGGCCACATTGGCGCTCAGTTTCTTCATTATTTCATCTTTGATTTTGTCACTCATGTCTGTTTTAAATTTTTGTTGGACTGGTGGAAAACCAGGATATGTAGGAAGCTTATGAACCACCAGATCGTCACTTAAACTCGGCATATCATCGTAAGACCAAGCAAACACATCTCTGTATTCAAATAAGAGTTGAATCAAGGCATCTCTGGTTTTTTGTTTAGTGTGAATACTTATATTTGTTTCTCTAACTTCTTCAGGACTTCCGATATTAATCGCCTCAGTTTCATTGAGGTTTGTCTTAGGCTTGTTTTCAAATTGTTCCAACTCTCTTTTTATTTCCTCAACAACCTCATCTTCAATATATTCAACCTCTTGATGCATTATTTCGATATTAGACAACTCTTTAAGATCTGGGCATGAATTCCACATGCATGTCATGTTATTAAAGCCGGCATTAACAAAACTAAAATGGAAATAAAATGATAGGAATTAGGAAAAGGAAGAGATAGAAAACTTAATAGAAAACTGAAGTGAATTTCATTGAATTCGAAAGGATAGAAGGGTTAGCATCAACAAAACAATCATACTGAGATGTTTGGATTATAACCCTAAAAGTAACCCAAAATACAAAAAAGAAGTTGCAAAAGCAAACTACCAAGACTCCTTCCTTGTGGGGAGAGGAGTTGCTTCCCAGTTGGTGAGCATGGTGTCTGGGTCAATTAGTTGCATATCGGCATGACTAGTGCCTTCACCAACCTGGATCTTATTCACTTCAGAAAACTTCTACTTGAGGCCATGGCAAATTTCATCAATGTTTACATGCACCGAGAAATTTTGACCCTCTTGGAGTCGTGGATTGACAAAAGTGTTGAAAATATGAGGGATAGATTATTCTATGACCCATCCATACTTTTTGCGATGCTTGGCTTTGTTTTCGTCTGCTTGTGTTGGCCTGAAGCCTAAGCCAAAAGTACCCTGGTTACGGAACGGAGAAATAGGCTCCGAAATTCCTTGCAATGATGCCTCCAAGCCTTTTCTTGGTTCATAACCTTGTCTCATCATAACTGTAGTAGATGCAGAGGAAATAAGAGGATGCAGAACGGGCTTTCCTTCCTCAACATGGTCCACAACAACCACTTCAAAATCCTGATAGACAATGGACTCAGACCCTTCCTTGGCCTCAATGCAGAGGATTAACAAGTCTTTATAAATGGAAGACTCATGTTCCCCGTGAACAATAATTTCTTGCCTGTCATGTTCAAATTTCAGCATCTTATGCAAGGTGGATGGCACAGCTCGGGCCATATGGATCGCTGGCCTTCTAAGAGGAAAGTTATAAGAAGTGGCCATGTCCACTACTTGGAAAACAATCTCAAAATCAACCGGCCCAATCGTCATGGTGAGGTTAATCTCCCCAATGGTATCTCTTGTTGAGCTATCAAAAGCCTGTATGCGAACATTGTTGGGTCGGATTCTATCTGTATTGATCTTCATGCTTTGCAAGGTAGAGATAGGGCATACATCTACACTTGAGCCTCCATCAACCATGACTCGCTTTATATAATGCCCCTCACATTTGACAATCAAGTTAAAAGCCCTATTGTGCCCGGCTCCTTCCTCAGGAAGTTCATCATCAGTAAAGGAGATTCTGTTCACCTCAAAAAATCTGTTGGCCACCTTCTCTAACTGATTCACTGTGATCTCCTCTAAGAAATGTGCCTCATTCAGGACCTTGATTAGTACACGGGCATAATCTTTGGAATGTATGAGTAGAGATAGTAGAGAGATTTGGGCAGGAGTCTTTCTTAGCTGGTCAATGATTGAGTAATCATGAACCTTCATTTTTCTCAAAAACTCTTCTGCCTTTACTTCGGTAACTGGATTCTTTTTTGGCAATTGGCCTTCTCTGATTTGCTTGGCCTTCCTCAATTCTTCTGGAGAGCAACACCTTCCCAATCGAGTCAAACCTCCAGTTTTCCCCACTTCCTCTATGATTTCCTTACCTTTGTTGGTCATCACAGTTTTGTTGTAATTCCAAGGAATGGTTTTCGTGTTTGTCACAGGGGGTTGCACGACATGTTTGACTATGATCGGCTCCATTATGCCATTCATACCTCCCTGATTCTTTCTTGTGATTGGGTGGCCTCTAAGGACATACAACCTTGGGCTTGGAACATTGGAGTACACCTCCAATCTCGATACCTTAGGCACACACAGATTACCTTTTCTGAGTTCGGGGCGCCTTTTACAATTAATGGCACATCTCGTCTTGGACTTACTTCCAAACTTGTTCCTTCGTGAATTGCTCCCACTATCATTTTTGCTTGACCGAAGGGCTTGTATTCTTGATCTCAGCCAATCATTCCCACAAAATGAACATCATTATGTGCTGGCAACGGGTTGTTTGTCATATTATGAGGGTCCTTGCCATTTGTCACTACAATTAATTTTTCAAAAATGAGTCTCTCCATGGCTCTTTTCAAACTCCAACGACCATCAGTGTTATGCCCCGGAGCACCTAAATGATATTCACATCTAGCATTTGCTTGAAATCCATGTGAATCAGGATGCATATGGTGGGGAGCGATGGGTCCAATCACGCCCATTTGCTTCAGTTTCTGGAATAGACTATAGTATGATTCGACCAATGGAGTGAATTTTTCTGCTGGCCTCTACTCTCGACCATGATCCTGCTCGGGATGAGCATTGTAAGGTGCCCAAAATTTTTGTTGTTGAGGTCGGGGGCCCTTGGAGCTAGTGCTCGTACCTGCTGATTGGGAGGCCGAGCATATGATTGAGCATTGAACACTGTATATTATGGTGGGCCCACAGAGTATTGAGGAATTGGCAGGGAATAGTAATGTTGAGGGTAGCTGGATTACCCCTACTGAACTTGCACATAAGGGTTCGATGCTCCTATTTGAACTTCCCTAGATCCCGAAACCATCATGGACCCTTCATCTCTCTTCTTTCTATTTGCCAAACCTCCCGACCCATTTTGGATAACTTGGGTGGTGGCTTTGAGAGTAGCTTGACTTACAATTCTGCCAGTCTTGAGGCCATTTTCGACCATCTCCCCTATTTTGATTGCTTCTGCAAAAGGTCTACCCATGCGGACATCATGTTCTGAAAGTAATCAGGCTCTTGAGACTCTAGAAAAACAGTGATCAACTCGTGGTTATCCATGGGTGGCTTAACTCTATCCGCTTGCTCCCTCCACTTGACAGCATATTCCCTAAAACTTTCTGTCGGTTTTTTCTTCATATTGGATAAGGAATTACGATCCGGCGCAATGTCAATGTTATAAGACTGGGCCATGTCTTCCCAAACATGCCAATGAGAGATGTCTTGGTCAGTGGACCATTCCGAAGCTACACCCACAAGGCTTTCCCCAAAGTAAGCCATCAGTAGCTCTTCCTTCCTCCTGCACCCCTCAGCTGGTTGTAGTACTTTTTCGAGTGGGCGATAGGGTCACCGTGTCCATCATATTTCTCAAATTTTGGGGTCTTGAACCCTCGTGGCAAATGGATGTGAGGGAACATGCATAGATCACTAAACGAAACACTTTTGTGACCACCTACTCCCTGTATATTATTTATATATCAAGACTTTTCATTTTCCTGGCCATCTCATCTGGCTCAACCGTCGTGGTGGGATTTTTATTTTCCACTGGTGACTCGTACTGTGGAGTCTGATTGTATGGAGTTGAGACCCCGAAAGCCATATTTGGATAATAGTATTGGCCGTCATGAGCATGAGATAGTGGCTCATTGTTTTGTCTTATCACAGGAAGTGGTGGCGGGATTGTATATACCGGTGCGCCAGGCATAACGAGAGGGGTGTTACTGACTGGTGCGATTGGAGGTCGCATGTTAGAGGTACCGGGGGCAGCATTGAGGCTGTAGTTTGGCACATACCCAGGTGGTAGAATGTGATCACTCGTTGCATGGAGCGGTGTTTGAGTAGCCTGGGGTATGGTGGAAGTTCCCTCGGAAGGACCATGGGGTGGAAGACAACCAGAAACCCAAGCTTGATATACATCTGACAGTTGTTGTCTCAATTTTCTTATTTCCTCCAACTGTTGCTCAACTGACTGACCCTGCGGATTGTTGCTGACCAACTCGATTTCATCACTGTTGTCCATTACCACTGCTCCCTTAGATCTTGTAAAGTAATGATGTGTTGCCAGTTTCACCACAAACCAACCACTTTAAGCTTACTGAATTAGAGGCAACAAATGTGTTAGGTTTAAGCATTTTACAGATAGGAATCACACATAGATATGCCATGCTACTAAAATATCACCATCTCTAACATGAATTTTGGAAGGCTTCATGTTTCATTCTGGCTTATCAGCTTGTTGTTTAGTGACACTGTTATCTCTCTCTTTTTTCTTCTTTTTTTCACTCACCTTATTTTGATCCCTTACTTTAGAGTCATTAAAAAAAATTTGATCGAACCTTTTGTGGGTTGCTTACGTATCATGTAGCCGCATGAATCAGATTATTACGTAGTTCAGGTACATGACTAATCGCTGCCAACTCAATGCTACACCAAGGTAGGAAGAGCGGGTCGCAATAGTTTTTACCCGAATAGAGGTCAGGATCAATTTCCTCATGGAGCTAGTAGTAGAGTTGGATTTTCTGTCTATTCTAGAGATGTGTTTGTACTCCTGATGTCACTTCAAACATTCTTAGTTTTTGATTTTATAACTACTATTATAAAACTAATGGTTAACTCTAAATTATGCTACGATAATATTGCTAAATTGTATCTAATGGGAAGAAAGGCACTAGGGTCGTGACACTACCTAGGTGGCTAATTGACGGGTAGATATTATTAAGGATAGGTTGACATATTTAGGGCTTATGCTATAACCATTGCAAAATTGTACCCACTCTCACACCTCTCGGTAGAGAGAGTGATTTTGCCTAATTGACTCTCTCGAGACCAATTGGGTAGGCCAATTAGATCAAGCAACTAGGGTTTAAGTAGGGTGATTACTCTCTCGAGACTTAACCCGTTAATTGGGACTATTATTTCTCATGAGTCCATCCCAATTCCTTGTTGGGTCAATTTTGGGGTCATAAACTCTCTTTCTCAAGAAGAGTAAAACCCACAAGGCTTGAATCAGTGTTTACAACCACCAATTCTTAAATAAAAATATAAAATCAACCCAAATAACAAACACCCATAATCAATCTAACCCTAGATGGCTACACCAATCAATTACCCACACTAGGGTTGAGCCATAACTCTAGCTACTGGGTTTAGCTACTCATGCTCGAAAGAGAAAATGAAGAAATAGATGAAGAACTAAGCATATTAATTAATTACTAAGAAGAAATTACAAGAATCTATCGTAAAGTTAAAGTTAAAGCGCCAAAAATGGCTACAAAACCGAGTCTCACGAGTGCTGCTATCTCAAGAGTACAAAAACTGACCTAAAAAATGGTAAAATGTTCTATTTATACTAGGCTGGAAAAACTGGACAAAAATACCCCTACGGGGTCAGTGCGGGCCGCACAAAATGGACTTTAACTACTTGCTTCTCTGAACTGGAGGACGCGGACTGCGTGGAAGTATACTGCGGCCGCGGAGGGAATCTGGCGCGGTCCGCGCGGTGACGACCGCGGACCGCATGGCATTGATGCTTGGGATTCACACCTCTCTGAACCTTTGCTCCGCATACTGCACCAAAAGGTAGTGCGGCCGCGAAGCCATCACCACGGACCGCTTAACGAGTACTGCTGCCGCGTAGCCTTAACCCCAAAATTGGCCATGTCTTTGAACTTCTTAGTGCAGCCGCGGTTGCTTTTGCGCGGTCCGCACTAGGCCTTCTTTCCTTCAGTTCACTTGGTCTTTGATACTTGAGCAGGTTTCACTCCTTTTTGAGCCAATCATTGACATTTCATCACTTTGTCGATCAAACCTGCAATCAAGCACAACTTGTGAGCATTTTGGGACTATTTTGTAGCAATTTATAATCAAAGCATAGGCAAGTAGGGGCATAAAACACGTTAAAATCCCGACTTATCAAATCCCCCAAACTTAAACCTTTGCTTGTCCTCAAGCAAACAAAATAAGACCCACCTCTTACAGGAAAATCCAAGTAATTCCAGCTATCCTAAAGTAACCTCAACAAGTATCAATTGGTACTAACAATTGCCCTCAATACGAATGCAACATTAACACATTTAAACTTTGAAAAACTATGGATCAAGTGTAACACAAGAGCATCAAGAATTGACTCATTAAATCAAAGAGCTCTCTCAACTACTTTGGTCGATGTGGAACCCAAACTCAAACATCCTCAGCTCTCCCTAAGCAAACGTCACCTTTTAAAGTTAAGCACACAAATCGAGGTTAATAGGAATTCACTCGTCTCTCTCAAGGAATGGTCACAAGTCCGGCTCTAAGTACCATATACTTGACCCTCATGTAAGTATCTAATAATGGGAGCATCATCCAACTCAAGATCATATAGGGCTTTTGTAGAGTCATTGTGAAGGCTTTTGGGTAAGGGTATGACATGTTTTTATTCAAGTGGGTTCAATCTTCCCTTAAGCAATTCTTTTGATTCATTTTGGCATAATTATCTTGACTCTTTTGAGTATTTCACTTCTTTTCAAGGGGCTAGAGAGACACATTGTCACTCTTTCTCATGCAATTCAAAACATTTCTCTTTTTTCTACTTTTTCCACACCTTTTTCACTTTTGTTTTCCTTGAATCCCTTTTTATTCTTGTTCACATTGGACTTTCTTTTTGTCTTTTTCTTTTCTTTCTTTTTCAGCTTTTGTACCTTTTACCACTTTGTTTCCTTTCTTATCTCTCCCCCCCAAACTTAGACTTTTACCATTACTCAAGGGAAGATTTGGGTGCCAAGAGAGGGTATAATTTAAAATGGGTATAGGCTTGTAGCGTTGGTTCTTTGAAAGAAAAAGGTTTAAGGATCAAAAGGGTTAGCTAGGGATTATTTCATTGGTAGGCTATAGAATTGTTCAATTTATCATTTAGATCAAGGAACGCCTATAATCACTTCTTAAGTCGAATTTCACTCAAAATTTTGCCTCAACAAACATAGACCATTGGCATGGGACTTGGACTCAAGATTCGATTTCTAACCACACACATACTCAAGGATCGCTAAAGATATAGAGTCGGGGGCCCACAACAACCTTAGACACGATTGAGCAAACAATAGACCCGAAAGACCATATGATGTTTGTTTGGTCAACATAAGAGTCCCAAGGCCACTAATTTCACCATCCTAAATACAACCACGGGAAAATGTGTTAGGCCCAAGTGAAGCTTTGCTTGAGGTACCCTTAACTACAAACTACTAAAAACAAAAGAGAAAAAATAAAAAACGGACTCAAACCCTTAAGAAGGTTGTCACGCCATCCATCATCGGGAAGAGCCACCCGGTTTATACAATACTCCAACCTTGGAAAGAACCGTGACATTAAGAAAACCAAGGGCTTATTGAAAATGCCAAAAATGAAACAAAACGGCTACGAGCCTATCTACTAAGCAAAAAAATGAAAAATTTGTACGAAAATAGAAAATAGAATGAATATTTACAAAAGGGGATTAGAATATACAACGGGTGATGAATATATACAAAAATGTAATTTTATATACAAACCAAATATAAGATAAAAAGTATGATAAAAGTGCTGAATGTAAAGTTATATACAGCCCAAAATAGAAAATCAACTGAAATATAAACTAAGTCAACTAATTTATACAGTCATCCAGATAAAAAGTAGGGCACACCCCCACGAATAAAAGTTGGCATTGTCCCCAATGCCGACTATCAAATAAGCACAAAAATCACAAGAAAGGATATAGGGGCTTCCTAAGCCTGGTTCGTCTACATGGGATTATCAGTAGTCCCCGAGTCCTCTGTATGTGCGGGAACCTCAGTCTGGTTCCCAGTCTCCTGCTGCTCAATTGCTGGGACTGGGTCCTGGACCTGGACAGGCTGGATATCTGGTACATCCTGTGGCAAATTAGAGGAAGCCTCCTGTACAACTCAATGACCGCCTCTGCTGCACTGAGGAGCTTTCTGTTCTTCCTAGGAAGCCTCTGAGTCTGCTCCTGCTATGGCTCTACTACTGGCGCTGCTGGTAGGGCTGGATCCCCAAATAACAAGTCTAGAGGCATCTATTCTGCCAATAGCTTGTCTATATCTGCTCTGAGCTCCTTCACAGACTCCTTGGAAGCACGTGATTTCCTCATTTTCTTATGCTTCCGGGCAAGCTCCTTCCGAGCCTTGCCATGTGAGTCCACTGCCTTAGACAAGGCATCATGTGTCTTTATCATCTTTTCCTGGTTCTCCAGGAGCTTCTTCAGTGTGTCTTCAATGGACCGAGGGGTCAGAGCTTCCAGTGGTGCTGACTGGGCATCAATAGTGAAGGATAGTGTAGACAACTTGGATGTCGCAGCTGACATCTAGTTGTTCAAATTGGCCAGTGTCTGGCTCAACTGATGGGCAGTGAACGGATGAGCTCGGGAAGATGGAACCCCCGGGCCAGCTGAAGTACTAGGACCAACGGTAAAAGAAGGCCCTGGAGGCAAGTCATCAACTGTAGTGGTAGCAGGCATGGTGGAAGGCTCGACAGAAGGCCCTACCACAACTGGCTCCTCAGACTGGCCAGTTGGGGCAGAAGCTGGTGGCTTGTACCTCTTGTCCTTGGGGTTGTCTGGCCCCTGTAGGCTATACTATGAGAATGGGGCCACCGGTCGCACCTTGACATCAAATGACTTTTTCTCCACTTTCAAATCCCGGAAGTACATGGTGAGGGTGTTAGGAAAAGGGTAGTTTCGATCACTCTCAGCCCCCACCGCAGTAATCGCCAGGTACATCAAATTCCCCACATTGATAGGGAAACCCGCCATGATAGAAGCAATCAAACAGCACGGGGAAGTGGGATAATTTGATCATGGGAAGTGGGGTCAAGTTGATTGCACACAAAGGTCAACCACACCCTAGCCTCGAAATTCGAAGAACTCCAAACTATCTTCACCCCCGCTTGCAACCAATTTGGAACAGTACCCGGGTGTGCCAGGTATCCAGCTAACCACGGGCGAACCTCATCACCCATTACCAACTTTTCACTATACCGCGTCTCATCTTCGTCATCAAACCCCAAATAGTCATTGAAGGCTTTCCCGGAGAACACCATATTTTTGTTTCGCACTTTGGTCACTATTGAGCCCTTTTTGACGTGGGCCACACTGCAGTAGAACTCCTTGACCATGTGCTCATTGGATTTTACACACTCATCTCGAAAATGCTCCCAACCCACTCTATTATGAAATTGGTTTGTATATTTGGATAAAGGGGCAGCAGGTCACTTGTGATAAAACTCCTCTCCGGAATCAATTTTCGTATCGTCTACCATTCCCTAAACTTATGGAAAACCACTTGGCTGACAAAACGATCTTCCCAAGCTGCGGGTTTTTTTGTTTGTTCAACCCCTCCAACCTGAGGTACACCACTCTCGGGCACTTCCTCATCACTGTCGTTTCCACCCTCAGCACCCCCACTTGCACTCTCCGTAGATAATGAAGCTGTGGGGGGAAGTGGAGTCATTCCCACTACTGACTGCTAACTCGTCAGATGAATCAGAAACTACATTTACCGGCCTCTTGATAGTGGGTGGTGGTGAAGGGGTATCAGTTAGGTGGAAGGGACTGGTTATGTGAGTTGGGATTGAGTCTGAGGAAATGTCCTGGGAAGGCATGTACTCACTCCCGAAAGAATTGGAGGCAGCTTTATCTGTAGCGTTTATTAACTTCTGGGTCTTTTTAATGTTCTCCCGAGCCTGGGGAGTGAGTTTTGCTACTCTCTTGCTTTTACCCCCTCGGGAGGAACTACCTCTCCCGGATTGTTGTTGTTGTGATCCCTTGTTACCTCGTTGTTTAACCATTATCTGCAAACACACGCATCTAACATTGTTAATTTAAGCACAGGCAATGAAACAGGTGAATGAAATAGATTGCAGACATAGTTGCAGAACACAGTTGCAGAAAATCGCACCGTGGCCCGCACAAACAAGAGTGCGGACGCGTTGGAGGCACCGCGAACCGTGCAAATATGTCCACGGTCCGCGCTGGGCAAAGGCCAAGAATATCATCTCTCTGAATCTATTCACCGTGGTCTGCACAAAATGGGGTCGCAGTGGGCCAGCGCGGACCGCGTAAAAGTGCAATGTGGCCACGCTGGAACAAATCAGCTTGCAGTCATGTGAACATCGCAATCCGCACAGAAAGGCAACGCGGACCGCGTCAGGGCACCACGGACCGCGGGCCGCGGAGAGTAGGGTTCACAGGCACTAAGTTAGGGTTTTATTTTTATCATTTTTGTTCAATTTTTTACACCTACTTTGTCCCTACTCAGTTTACCCAATCATTATACATATTAAGCAGCCTAGAACTAACCTGTAAACTAATCTAAACTAACAAAATAAAGAAAAATGGGAAGAAACAGAAGTTATGGACTAAATATAAGAAAATAAAACAAAAATTAATCACTAAATGAACAAGAGATGTGTGAAATGTTACCAGATGTAAAGATGAAGTGCAATTAAACAATCTTAAGAAAGAATCACAGACTTAGTAAAGAATGAACAATAATTTTAGGCTCTGAGTTTAGAGGTCGAAAAGGGAAAAAGGTGACCCTTGGGGTCTATTTATAGACAAACCGTGGGACCCATACTCACCAACCAGTGCGGCCGCACAAAAGCGACCGTGGACCGCACTGGATTTGTTCAAGTGAAGTTTCAGTAGGCAGCCTCTGTAGACCGCACAAAAGCAGAGCACAGCCGTGGAGGACCACAACGGATTGCATTCAATGGAATGTGGCCGTGGTGGGTAACTTCAGAGAGCACCAACTTTAGACCCTGCCAGTGCGGACCGCACAAAGTGCACCGCGGCCGCACTAGCAAACTTCAGAGAGTGTTCAATTTGTTCCAACTTGTTTTTACACTGCATCAACACAATTCCTGCAACATCTCACAACCAATTAGCTCAAAAATCCTAAACTACAAAGAAAATCAAAGAGAAAGAAAAAGACATGGGTTGCCTCCCAAGAAGCGCTTGATTTAACATCGCGGTACGACGCAGGTTACCATCATCATTTGAAATAAAACACAGCCACCATATGGATATCATTAATCTTCCCCAGATAATGCTTGACACGACGCCCATTCACCCGAAAGACTTTACCATTTTTGTTCTTCAAATCTAGAGCACCAAATGGGGTTACACATACAACTTTAAATGACCCACTCCACTTTGAATTCAGCTTTTCGGGAAACAACCTTAAGCGGGAGTTGAATAAGAGGACCAAATCACCAACCTTGAACTCCTTTCCACGAGCATATTTGTCATGTAAGTACTTCATCTTGTCCTTATACAAGGACGAACTAGAGTATGCATGGAACCGGAATTCATCAATTTCATTTAGTTGTTCCACACAAAGATTGGCTGCAACATCCCATTCAAGTTTAAGCTTCTTCAAGGCCCACATATCCTTATGCTCCAATTCCACCGGTAGGTGACATGCTTTACCAAATACCAATCAGTACGGAGACATACCAATTGGGGTCTTTTACGCGGTTCTGTAGGCCCATAGAGCATCATCTAACTTTTTGGACCAATCGGTCCGATTTGCATTGACGGTTTTGGACAAGATGCTCTTGATTTCTCTATTTAATACTTCAAATTGGCCACTTGATTGTGGATGATAAGGTGTAGAGACTTTATGTTAACACCATACTTGAAGAGAAATGTATCAAAAGCCCTATTACAAAAGTGTGAACCACCATCACTAATGATTGCCTGGGGTGTACCAAACCTTGTGAAGATGTTTTTTTTAAGAAATGCCACCACACTCCTAGCTTCATTGTTGCGCAAGGCCATGGCCTCAACACATTTTGACACATAATCCACTGCAACTAGAATGTAAGTGTTCCCACACGAGCTAAAAAAAGGACCCATAAAATCAATACCCCAAACATCGAATATATCAACTTCAAGAATTGTATTAAGAGGCATTTTGTCTTTCTTGGAAATCCCTCCCGCTCGTTGGCATTGATCACATCTCTTTACCAAATCACTAGCATCCTTAAACAAAGTCGGACAATAGAAACCACAACTCAAAACCTTTGAAGCCGTCCTCACCCCTCCATGATGGCCACCATAGGGGGAGGAGTGACAAGCCTCCATAATACTCAATTGTTCACCTTCCGTACACACCTTCTAATCACACCATCCGTGCAAATTTTAAACAAGTACGGATCATCCTAATAAAAATCCAAGCTATCTCGTTTGAGTTTCTTCCTTTGGTTGGAAGATAGCTCACACGAGACAATTCCGGTCACAATGAAATTGGCAATGTCCGCGAACCATGGCATGTCACACATTGACACAGAGAGAAGTTGCTCGTCGGGGAATGTATCATATATCTCAAGGTTGTCACATAGCCTCCCTTCTTCCTCCAACCGGGACAAATGGTCCGCAACTTAGTTCTCACTTCCCTTCCGGTCCACTATTACTAAGTCAAATTCTTGAAGAAGCAACACCCATCTCATTAATATTGCCTTGGAATCCTTCTTGGTCATCAAATACCTAAGGGCGTCATGGTCCGTGTGCACAATCACCTTAGCCCCCATAAGATATGGCCTAAATTTTTCCATGGCAAATACAATTTCCAACAATTCCTTCTCCGTCACCGTGTAATTCCGTTGAGCTTCATTCATAGTCTTGCTTGTGTAGTACACGGGATGGAACATTTTTCTAACTCGTTGACCCAACTTTGCCCCCACCACAGTGTCACTTGCATCACACATTAGTTCAAGGGAAAAAGTCAATTGGGTACGGTAATGATCGGGGTGGTGGTCAACTTGTGCTTTAAAAGTCAAAGGCCTCCATGCATTTTTCATCAAAAACAAACTTAGCATCTTTCTCTAGCAACTTGCAAAGGGGATTCACGACCTTCGAGAAATCTTTGATGAATCACCGGCAGAATCTGGTATTTCTAAGAAAACTCCTCACCCCTTTGACAGAAGTGGGAGGAGGAAGCCTCGAAATCACCTCGATTTTATCCTTGTTTACCTCAATCCCACGCTGAGAAATCTTGTGACCCAACACTATCCCTTCTTTAACCATAGAATGACATTTTTCCCGATTGAGAACGAGATTAGTTTCTACACATAGGGCCAAACTCTATCCAAATTTCCCAAGCATTCTTCAAAGGAATCACCAACCACACTAAAGTCATCCATAAAGACCTCCAATATGTTTTCCACCATGTCGGTGAAAATAGCCATCATGCAACGTTGGAAGGTCGCCAGAGCATTGCACAACCTGAATGGCATCTGGGAGAAAGAAAATGTACCATATGGGCATGTAAATATGGTCTTCTCTTGGTCCTTCGGGGGGATTGAAATTTGATTGTACCCCAAGTAACCATACAAAAATCAATAGAAAGCTCGCCCTGCAAGGCGATCAAGAATTTGGTCAAGGAACGGTAACGGGAAATGATCCTTCCGGGTCACCTTGTTGAGTTTTTAGTAGTCCATGCAAACTCTCCACCCGATGATGGTTAGAGTGGGAATAAGCTCATTATTGTCATTTGTCACTACCGTCATCCCTCCTTTCTTTCGCACACATTGGACCGGAGAAGTCCATGAGCTATTGAAAATTGGATAAACCACACCGGCATCAAGCCACTTGATAACCTCTTTCTTCACCACTTCTTGCATTGCCTCATTTAGTCTTCTTTGATGTTCAAGTGAAGGCCTTTCATCCTCCTTTAAGATGATTTTATGCATGCAAAAGGTGGGGCTTATACCCTAAATATCAAACAAGGTCCATCCAATCGCCTTCTTGCGCTTTTGAAGAACCGCCAAAGTGGCGTCAACCTGCACGTTAGTTAAGCAAGAAGAAAGAATAACATGTAAAGTGGAATTTGAACCCAAGAACTCATACCTGAGGTGTGGAGGAAGTGGATTCAACTCCAACACTGGTGGCTCCTCAATCGACGGCTTTGTTGGTGGAGTTTTGCTGTTTTCAAGATCCAAAGATAACTTCCTAGGCTCACATGAATATGAACCCATACCATGCAATGCATTCACACACTCCACTCTACTTGCATCATCATTGACATCCATGTTAAAAAGCACGGCCTCAAGAGGATCTTTATCATTTATCATGGAACTTATGTCATCCACTATCACAGCTGTGACAATGTCCATAAATTAACACACCTCCGTGCTATTAGGTTGTCTCATTGATTTGCAAACATGGAATACCACCTTCTCATCTCCCACTCGGAATGTCAACTCACCCGCTTCAACATCAACCAATGCCTTCCCCATAGCTAGGAAAGGTCTCCCAAGAATAATCAACACTTCAAAGTCCACCTCACAATCCAATATGATAAAGTCGGCCGGCAATATGAATTTATCAACACAGACAAGAACATCATCAATTATGCCCAAGGGGCGCTTTATTGATCGATCCTCCATTTGAAGTCTCATTGAGGTTGGCCTAGGTTCTCTGATTCACAAAGTTTTGAAGACTGAATAAGGCATCAAATTTATGCTAGCCCCTAAATCATAAAAGGCCTTGGCAAAATCTGCACTACCGATAGTGCAAGGGATATTAAAAGCTCCGGTGTCCTCAAGTTTACCTCCCCAAGTTCATGATCAGCTACCATCTCGTCCAAATCAGAAAATCGACCACCAAACCAAACCTTTTGTGCATAAGACTCCCTTGGAGGTTCCTCTCCCATGAATTCCCACACGAATGAATGTATGTCCTCAATCGGAGGCCTCTTTTGCTCTCTCCCAAGATGGGGCACGACGCGTAGGGGCGCGTAGGGTTGGAAACCTATAAAACCCATGGGTATGAAGAATGTGGGCGATACGTCAGCACATGCATGACCCTAGCAGAAGGGAACCAATAGTTCCAAGTGATTTTATCTACATTCAATGAACCAAGTAATTTCTGCCATTCCCTCACCCCCTATAGAAGATTACAACTTGCGGTCCTTCCTGGGTGACATCCAATGTAATTCAGCCAGTTTTTATTAAAATTTATTACTATTGGATGATGACAAAGGTGCTCTACGAACCACATCTGCAGTAGAATGTTGCAGCCCTCGAAGTAATCTTCACCATCTTGGCATCGGGTCAAAGCTCAAAATATATCTCCCCAAATCATGGGAAGAATGGTATGATCCTGGCTACTTTGCAAATAGGAGACTACTGAATCCAATCGAATTCTGATGCGCCCACCACGCTCTGGAAAGACCATGCTCCCTAGAAATGATATCATGAATGCGAAGATTCTCAACTCCCTCCAAGCGCCGTAACTCAACTGATTGACAAATTCTATGCCCGAGAAATTTTCAAACCCTTTCTCGTCCCCAAACCTGTCATAGAGATATTCCAGTGGAACCCAACTTTCGTTTAAGCAAACTATTGGAATTCGACGGAGGCATAATTTCTTTAAAAGGTTGTTCACACTAACTTTTCTTGGAGCAGCAGGCTTTTTCCCACGAAGGTCTCTCCCTAATTCGGTGAACCCACCTAATTCTTCCAATGTGGTCATCATTTCACAACCTTTGAACCTGAAGACATTGTTCGTGGGGTCCCAAAAAGCCACTAGAGCCTCGATTAAATCACTGTTAGGCTTAATTCCCATGATGTTTGTGAGGAACTTGAGGTGCTTAAATACTCAATTCTGTTCCCATGTAGCAAAACTAGCCCACCAATTACAGAGACTACTGGGGGTCTTATCTCTGATCAAGAACATATGAGGTGTCTCGTCCCTTACCCTTTTTCTGACTGCTTCTTTGTAGAGAACTCATAGTGATCCTAAGAATAAGATAAAAGGGATTAGGACTTACCTAAACTTTATGCAAATTGTGATCGTTCTTCTTTTTTTCTCATTTTTTTGGGTCAATTTAGGACTTGATCAATTTTTTATTTTATTATTATAATACATATTTTGAAATTACCGGACACAAAAGTTGAGATGATAAAAGCGGAGAAAATAGCTATTATTACAAAGACGGCCCTTTGATACTTTCATAGAAGACATAAAGGATGTCTCGGCAAAAACACCCAAACATAGGAACAAAATGATAAAAGTAGACAAAATAATAAATAAAAAACTATTTTTTTGAAAATGACCCTTTGCTACTCCGAGAGGGGTTCAAAAACTATCTCAGCAAATATAACCAAACAAAGCTAGATAAAAATGAGACTCTTGGTGCTAGACATTGGTATTAGGTTAAAAAGGAGGAAACAGATTGCTCTGGGACCACCGAGAATCCAGTGGGGAGCCTTGACTAAGGATAAATCCCAAGAGTTGGAGTGGCGGCTATCGGCTATGGGTTCTCGAAAGAGCAGTGGGGACACAAATACTATGTGGTCAACGACGCAGACTGCATAAGGGCGTCTGCGAGAGAGGTATTAGGGGTCTCGGGCGGTGTCTCTAGTGGGCATAAAGAAGACTGGTGGTGGAATGAAGTGGTCCAAGGTAAAGTGGAAGCAAAGAAGGCAACATACATGAAGTTAGTAAGGAGCATAGGTTAGGAGGAGAGACGAGCGTGCATGGAAATATATAAGGTAGCTAGGAAGGAAGCTAAATTGTCAGTCACAGAGGCTAAGACTGTGGCATCAGTCACAGAGGCTAAGACTGTGTCATACGGTCGGATGTACGAGGAACTAGGGGAAAAGGGTAGGGAGAAGAAGTTATTCCGGCTAGCCAAGTTGAGAGAGAGGAAGGCTCGGGATTTGGACCAATTGAGATGCATCAAGGACGAAGATGGTAGGATACTAACGGAAGATGCCCAGATTAAGAGGCGATGTCAGGCTTACTTCCTGAATAAGAAAGGGGATCAGGATATTTTGCTAGGAGAATTGGAGCATTACGAGAGTCACCGTGACTTCGGGATCTGCAGGCTTATCGAGGTGGAGGAGGTTGTGGGGGATATACGTAAGATGAGTAGGGGCAGAGCTACTGGCCCAGAAGAGATCCCGGTAGAATTATGGAAGTATGTAGGGACAGCAGGCATGGAGTGGTTGACTGGGTTGTTTAATGTTATTTTTAAGGTGAAGAGGATGCCGGATGAGTGGAGGTGGAGTACGGTGGTTCCATTCTATAATAACAAAGGTGATATCCAAAGTTGTAACAATTATAGGGGTATTAAATTACTGAGTCATACCATGAAAGTATGGGAGAGGGTCATCGAAGTGAGGGTGAGGATGACAGTGTCTGTATCTGACAACCAGTTTGGGTTCATGCCGGGTCGTTCTACCACAAAAGCGATACACATTGTTAGGAGGTTGGTGGAACTGTATAGAGAGAGAAAAAAGGATCTGCACATGGTGTTTATTGACCTAGAGAAAGCATATAACAAGGTTCCTAGAGAAGTTCTCTAGAGATGCTTGGAGACTAAAGGTGTGTTAGTTCTCTATATCAGGGTGATTAGGGACATGTATGATGGGGTTAAGACTTGGGTTAGACAGTAGGAGGCGACTCCGAGTATTTTCCGGTTGAAATAGGGTTACACCAAGGCTCTGCGCTCAGTCCGTTCTTATTCGCCCTGGTGATGGATGCATTAACAAACCATATTCAAGGGGAGGTGCCATGGTGCGTGCTATTTGCCGATGACATAATTCTGATTGATGAGTCACGAGCCGGTGTTAACGAGAGACTAGAAGTTTGGAGATAGACTCTTGAGTCTAAAGGTTTCAAGCTGAGCAGAGCGAAGACGTAATACCTGGAGTGTAAGTTCAGCACTGAGCCGGGGGAAGTGGGCGTGGATGTGAGGCTTGAATCACAAGTTATCCCAAGTAGAGGCAGCTTCAAGTACCTTGGCTAGGTTATCTACGGGGGAGGAGAGATCGATGAGGATATCGCACACCGTATTGGGATAGGATGGATGAAGTGGAGGTTAGCATCCGGAGTTTTGTGTGACAAGAGAATGCCAACGATACTCAAAGGTAAGTTCTATAAAGTGGTGGTTAGACCGGCCATGATGTATGAGGCTGAGTGTTGGCCAGTTAAGAACTCATATATCCAAAAGATGAAAGTAGCAGAAATAAGGATGTTGAGGTGGATGTGCGGACAAACTAGGATGGACAAGATTAGAAATGAGGATATTCGGGAGAAGATGCACGTGGCTCCCATTGATGACAAGATGCGAGAAGCGAGACTCAGATGGTTCGGACATGTATAGAGGAGAAGCGCAGATGCTCCAGTAAGGAGGTGTGAGCGACTGGTTGTAGAGGGCATGAGACGAGGTAGAGGGCGGCCTAAGAAGTATTGGGGAGAAGTGATTAGGCATGATATGGCGAGGCTTCAGATTTCCCAGGACATGGCACTTGATAGGAAGTTATGGAGGTCGAGTATTACGGTTGTAGGCTAGGAGATAGCTAAGTCTTGTGTTACCTTGTTCGGTTGTGAGCCTAGTCTGGTAGGGTTTTGTTTGGAATAGCTAGGGGCATTGTCGTGTCTTACTATTTTCGCTTTTCGGTGCAGAACCTATTTACTAGCCATCATTTTTGTTTTGCATTTCTCCTTCTGCATTTTTTTTTGCTTCTATTTTTCATACGATCTCTGTGGTGAAATTAATATTTATCCTTTTTGTTTTTCTTATTATCTTGAGATGAGGGTCTTTCGAAAATAGTCTCTCTACTCCTTTGGGGTTAGGGTAAGGTCTGCGTACATACTACCCTCCCCAAACCCTACTCGTGAGATTTTACTGGGTTGTTATTGTTGAAAGCTAGATAAAAATGGCTACTTTTGCGAAAACTGCCTTTCGGTACTTCCGAAAGGTTTAAAGCTGCTTCAACAAAAAGGGCCAGACATAAAATGGTAAAAGGTGAACAAATATGGATAAAGTAACTATTTTTACAAAAACGGCCCTTCAACACTTCCCAGAAAGATTTTAAGGCTGTCTTGGCAAAACAGCCAGAACATGAGGGCAAAACAGTAAAAAGGTGACCAAAATATATAGACTCTCCTTTTTGCCAAAATTTTATGCACATGCAGAATTTTATGCTGCCTTTTTTTTAAAAGTGTGGGCTGAACCTGATGGAGGTTGCCTGCGTATCTCACATCCAGTGAGAATCAAACCCGCGCAGTTCGGTAAAACTGGGTGCTTTTTTCTTTTGTTTTTAATGAAAATTAATTTTTACAACTCACACCAGACTACTACAAAATATATTCTATTATATAGAAGAGCTAGTGGTTTTGACATGTCTGCTTGGAAGTCATTTACTTTCAAATCAGGGTTATATCCGTCATTTTACTATATCACCAAACACCCACCTCTTTTCTCCTCTCTGTTTCTTTCCAGCATACTTCATTAGTTCATTTCTTCCCTAGCGCCGATGAGACCCCTCACGCTCCCGGTTGTCTTACTCGCCATGATTGATGGTTCATAGAGAACCAACCTCTTCATAACTTTCAATTCTCACTCAAATTTTCAAATAAAAATCCAACAAAAATGGCCCAATTTCATCCATCAAAACCCTAACTCAAAATTAGCCAAATGATCTACGATATATACAAAGTTCTGTCTGCCACTCTACTTATTTCTACGATTCTAAGGTAAATTTCACGTTTTGCTTATGAATATATTTTAGATTGATACACTTTCTTCTGTTTATGATTTTTCACTTCGTCTTTGTGTGTCTCTACTTGAAAGAACATTTATTCTTTTTTATCTTTCTATTTGTTTCAATACTATGCTGGATTTAGAGGAAAATTGTGGAAAGCTCAGTTGGTTATTGAATTTTTCTGCTGAAACTATAGGTTGTGGTAATAATTTCTATCTTAAATCAGACACCAGTATTATACTTAGCTACTTTTTCTACCATTACTCCAGTAACTTGTGAATTATTTGTATGCTTAAAGAAATTGATTTTAAAGTATAAACCTATTTAAATTTTAATATGGAATAGTTGTTGTATCTCTTAAGTAGTAATGCTATCATCTGTAAGGGCAATTGGCTCATCGTATTTGTTTGAGCAAATTTACAAGGTTAAAGAAGAAGCTTTTAGTTGGAGATGTATATATGAAAAGGTGGAGAAGTAGTTAGTTGCATGCAATGAGGAGTGTTTATTGGAGTACAATAGGGTTTCACATTATATATTTTTTTTACCGCATTATACTTTGCACCATAGTCTTTTCTTATATGTTTCACTTTTGCTCTTTAGATTTTATATGTCAAATAAAAATAGTTTTTCCATTCATTGTCCTTTGCTTAATTTTGGGGTATTAGTGCATCTACAGTTTCTACTCCTTAATATAGTAAGCAGAATGTGTGATATATCACACTACATATATGTAGTCTCTCTGTTAGCTTTCTTGAACTCTGATGTAACCTAGAATCTTTAATATTATTAAGCATGTCTTTATCGTTTTGTTATTCATGGAGATCAACCAAAAAACTAAAAGAAAATTTTAATATTGTAGGTTGTAATATATCTAAATGTTGTTTAATTCTATCAGCTCTTTAATGACTTTTTTCTCTTTTTGTATCTCTTTTCACATTCATTTGCCTAATTACAAGCAGAAATGTCTTAGGTAATTAGCTGAGCATGTCCTTATAAGTTCACTCTCCCTCCTACAAAATCAAACCCTTATCTCGCTCTCATATAAGATGGTATGCAAGCTAGAGTAACTAACTATTCCACCCTACCCGTTCAAGGTTTATGTGGTTCGATAATTTTTGCCTACTCAACGGCCACACAAACTCCTCCGCTAGTTGTTGCTTAACCATGTTGATCTCATTTATGCTAGATCCTGCAATTAGCATATCATCATTGTACACCAGTAATATGATATAGGATTCATCAAAAAATTTGCTATAACAGCAATGGTCCATCTCACATCGTGTAAACCAATTGTTATGCATAAATCCATCAAATTTCTTGTACCATTATTGGGGAGATTGTTTCAGACCATACAAATTCTTCTTCAACTTACACACAAGGTTTTCTTTACCGAAAATTTAAAAACTTTCAGGCTGCTTCATGTAGATATCTTTTCAAGATTACATTAGGGGTGGGCATAATACCGACCGAACCGAAAAAACCGACCGAATCATGAATTTCAGTTTTTCGGTTTCAATTTAACCGATTTTTCGATCGGTGTACGGTTTTAAAATTATTAGTTTTTAATTTTTTGGTGCGGTTTACGGTTTTTGTATTTCGATTTTCGGTTAAACCGAAAAACCAAAATTTTGGTTAACTGTGCTGTTGTGTTCTCTATTATTGGTTTCATCAGTGCATCATCGAGAAATCTTTTATCAGTATAGATGCATGAAAGTCAAGAGTAGGAAATGAAATAACAACTTACATCAATATTGAAGTCTTTTAATAGAAGACCATAGAAGAACTACGTAACAACACTTAAAGTGAGAAAAACAGAGAGGATAAATGGCATGTATTCCACACTCTTTGTTTTAATAACTTGTCTCTACATTAAATGAGAAAATGAGCATTATAATTTTTATTCGTAAAACAAACAATGCAGTTAGAGAAGAAAACTTTAGAGAATATATTGATTTTTTTTTTGCATGTATAAACCTACCACTTTACATAACGGGGGTACAAATACACATAAGGAAAACACAAGGCAAATCCGTCCAACAACTTGCACACGAACAACTCCTTTGAATAGAATGAGTGACAAGGACAATAGCTCCAAACCCTCCAAATACTGATAAAAGCAGTAGCTTTACAGTTTGGATCAATGAACTAAATGTCATTGGTCCAACAGTATTTCCAGCCATTGCACTAAATGTCAGAAACACTAGTTTCATCTCTAATTTCCTTGAACCGTTAAAACCGAAAAAATAAATCGAAAATAATCGAACCGAATTCTGAAAAAATTGTACTGAACCGTAAATACTTTGGTTTGATTTGGTTATTAATATTACAAAATCGAAAACCGATAAACCGAATCGTACTTTCATAATAACCGACCGATGCCCACCCCTAGTTACCATGCAAGAAAGAAGTTTTAATATCTAGCTGCTCCAAATGTAAATTTTCTAAAGGTGCAATACTTAGAACCAACCTGATAGTAGTTAATTTGACTACAGGAGAGAAAATCTCGGTTTAGTCAATTCCTTCCCTTTGTTGAAACCCTTTTTGTCATGACCCGGCCCTTTTCCACCATCGGGAGTTGTGATGGCGCCTACTAATATGAGCTAGGAAAGCCAATTAATTTGATACTTCTCTTAACAAACATCGACAATATAAAGAAAGACGAGACAATTAATACAAAAGTGGATGACTCAAACATAAATAACTGAAACCAAGTGCAGAAGCTCGAATACAAATCTACCCCAATCTGGTGTCACTAACTCACGAACTTCTACAGAATGCTAAATACAAATTCTGAATAAAATACAGTACTGTCTGATCCGATACAAAGGAAACAACAAAAAACAAAGATAAGAGAGACTCCGGGCCATGCGGACGTCAGCAAGGCTACCTCGGAAATCTCTTGACTGAAGTCAGCTCCCAATGCTCCTACTGCTGTCCAAAAGCTCCTGCTCCGGTACTGTGATCTATGCAAAAAAATGCACAGAGTGTAGCATCAGCACAACCGACCCCATGTGCTGGTAAGTGCCTGGCCTAACCCCGGCGAAGTAGTGACGAGTCTAGACAAGACTACCAATCAACCTATGCATATATATATATATATATATATATATATATATATACAAGTACTACAAAATAATAGCGAAAAGTAAAAATTAAGACTGGGAGGGGAACATGCTATTGGGGACAACAGATAAAATAGAACGGTAGGAATAAATAAGGAAAACTACAACTGATCTCTTCTAACACAGAATACGTGGTCGACGTGCAACACGATCCCAGTTTATGATATATAAGTGGTTGGCGTGCCACATGATCCTATTTCATAATATATAAGTGGTCGGCGTGCCACGATCCCATTTCATAATATTTAAGTGGTCGGCGTGCCACACGTTCCCATTTCATAATATATAAGTGGTTTCCCGACAAGGGAGAATACAATTAAACAGCTAGTTCCCGACAAGGGAGCAACAACAATAACTTACACGTCCCGACAAGAGAATAATTACATCTCTTCCTCTTTCGTTCATTTCTACTTCCTAATCATCTCATAATTCGAGCCAACGCTCCAAGGAGTTTACAAATAATATTTCCTCTTTATACTATTCGCATTATATAGAAATCATCAATTTAAAAAAGAGTCACTACAGAATCCTAAATCAACACAAATAAGGACTCACGGTCATGCTAGACACCGATGTATAGATACTCGTCACCATGCCTATACACCGTACTCAACATTGAGCAATTTGCAAATAATACTCTAATCCTATTCCCCCAAGCCAAAGTTAGATCAAATACTTACCTCGAAGGTTTATGACAAACTCAATCCTTAGGCAACGCCTTTCCTTTCAAATTTGGCTCCAATTCAATCGTATCAATACACAATTGATTTAATATCATCAATAATACTCAACAATCCAATCCAAATGGCTAAATATATTTTCTAAAACATTCTGCCCAAAAATTTAAGAATCGACCCCGGACCCGCTTGGTCAAAACACGAAGTTCGAACCAAATTCCGATCACCCATTCACTCATGAGCCCGAATATATAATTTGTTCTCAAGTTCGACCCCAAAACGAGGTCTAATTCACGAAATCTTTGAAAACCCTAACACTACCCATTTCTCTAATTTTCTACCTATCATATGTTTAGGCCTAAGAATTTAATTGATGTTGATGGAAAATGAAGAAAACGAGTTGAGCAAGACTTACCCAAGAAAGTTTGATGAAGAATCGCTCCAAAAATCGCCTAGAAGCTGTGGAGAAGAGAGAGTTTGAGAAATGGGATGAAAATCCCATTTCTGTTATGTTTTCAGAACTTAAAATTGCTGGGCATAAAATTGCTCTATGCGATCGCATAGGAGGGACTGCAATCGCATGGAGTCTGGGTTGGTGTTCAATGCGATCGCGGAAAGGGTATTGCGATCGCATAGGGTAGGATTTCTGGGCACTGCGATCGCATACTATGGAGTGCGATCACGTAGAGGAAAAATGAAGGTTGGGCTTTTTACTCAATGTGATCGCGGGGAGTATGATGCGATCGCGTAGAAGGAAACTGGCAAGCTATGCGATCGCGGGGAGTGAAATGCGATCGCAGAGAAGGATTTGGGAACCCCTGACCTTTGCTCTATGCGATCTCAGTCCTTCCTATGTGATCGCATAGAAGAAATCACTGGCAGTACCAGACAGCAATTTCTGCTGCATTTCCTAAGTCAACACTCCGACGCATATCCGAAACTCACTCGAGCCCTCGGGGCTCCGCACCAAACATTTACACTGACTCAAAAACATCGTACAAACTTACTCGTGCGATCAAGTCGCCAAAATAACATCAAAACACTGAATTGAGCTTTAAAATCCAAGAAATCTTTCAAATTTCATAAACTTCCAAATTTTCCATTTTAAGGCCGAAACACATCAAATGACGTCCGTTTTCAACCAAACTTTACAGGAAGCACTTAAACAACATATAAGACCTGTATCGGGCATCAGAACTAAAATACGAGCCCGATACCATTGCTTTTTGATCAAATTTTATTTTTATTTTCCTTAAATATTTTCAGAAAATAATTTCACTCAAAAATTCATTTCTCGGACCTGGAACCTCGGAATTCGATTCCGCGCATACGCCCAAGTCTTATATTTTTCTACGGACCTTCCGAGACCATCAAATCATAGGTCCGGATCCTTTTACCAAAAATGCTGACCGGAGTAAAATTTACTCATTTTAATATCAAAACTTAATAAATTTTCATAGAATTTAATATTTAAGCCAGTGTTCAAAATAGCGTAAAGCGAGAAAAAGTGACAACCCCCATTTCACGAAAAGCGAGAAGCGAAGCTCCCGCTTTTTTGAAGTGAAGCGGAATTTAAAAAAAATTAAAATAAATATGTCCTAGACAACACATGTAATTGTAAGAAAATGTTCAATACTTGAATTACAAAACTAAAGAGTAGCATCAATTAAAGCACAAAAAAGCATCCTATTGTCAAGAGCAGCATCAATGAAACCACAAAATAAGCATCCTATTCTTCTACAAGATTGTCAAATTCTTGTATTCCAGTATCATTATTGTATTGCTCGTCATCTTCTTCATCAACTTGGGACAAAGTAGAAGTAGCTGCCTCTTTTCCCTTCCTCTGTGAACTTGAAGTTGAGGTACTCCCCCTGGACCCCCTCAAACCATAAATCCTCTCCCCAATTCCACGCACCTCCGCAACATCACCCCAAGTGATACCAAAAGTATCATCAAATACTTCTTCATCTGCATGATCTTTCGGGACTCCAGTTAGCCATTCATTAGCATCATCGATGTTGTCCAAACTAATTGGATCAATTTCATCGCGAGCGTTGTAACGACGCCTCTATGTTCTATTATACTTAATGAAGACTAGATCATTGAGATGCTTCAAGGTTAGTTTGTTCCTCTTTTTGGTATGAATCTGCAAATAATAAATAATTAGTAAGATTAGGGCAATTGAGATATAATTTAATTATCTCAATATACTAAATCTTTCTTATTAGTTCTTACATGCTCAAACACGCTCCGATTCCTTTCACACCCGGATGAGCTACATGTTAGACTTAGAACCTTGATGGAAAACTTTTGTAAATCTGGAGTGGAATGACCAAATTGCTTCCACCATTTAACTGTAGAAGCAGAACAAATTTTCAAAACATAATATTAATAAAGAAATAACTTATTAACTATAAAACAACATATAAGCACTCGATCACCTGGTGACTTTGTCGTTCTTTGTCTAATGGCCATGTTTTTTCCAAAAAGTTTTTCAGCATTCCTATAAATATTAAATTCCTCTGTGATTTTATCTTGCACAGATTCTTCAGGTCCTAACTTCTCAATGCATTCATAGTATCCAGTCCACAAAGGTTCATCTCCTAGAATCCTCTCTTCATTGGCATAAATCAGTTCCAGGTTCAAAACAAGTCCAGCTGCATGCAAAGGGCTATGAAGCTTACTATCCCACCTTTTATCTATGATCTCAAAGACTCTTTTGTATTTTCTTTGATCACTAAAAGAGTCTCAAATAGCCTCCTTTGCCCTATCAATTGCTTCGTACAAGTAGCCCATTGGTGGCCTTTTCTCCCCATCCACCAAACGAAGCACTTTAACTAAAGGACCACCAATCTTCAATGCATGAACCACATTGTTCGAGAATAAAGTAGAAAGTATAATATCTGTAGATTCTCTCCCTCGAGCTTCCCTTCTACAGGCACTGTTAGTGTACTCTTCTGAAATAAACAACTTCTTCAAATGGCCTTTTTGCTCATACATCCTAGCCAAAGTCAAGAAAGCAGTAGCAAATCTTGTCTTTGCAGGTTTCACCAAAATTCTTTGTTGAGTGAATCTCTTCATCATGTTCAATAATAAAGACCTTTGAACAATATAGGAATTCACTCTAACTACCTGATTGAAGACAGTACTGAAGGGTCTTTCCTTGAAAATATCACCAAAGATCAAATTAATAGAATGTGCTGCACAAGGAGTCCAATAGATATGCGGGTACGCAACAGACATCAAATCACCAGATTTAACATTTTCATTTGCGTTGTCCGTGACAACTTGAACAACATTTTCTGCTCCAATAGAGTCTATTGTACTCTTGAACAAGGAGTACATTTTGGTTGAATCAGTCGAAGAGTCGCTTGCATCAACGAACTCAAGAAACAGGCTTCCCTTAGGAGAATTCACCAAGATATTGATGATCATTTTTCCATTTCTCTCTGTGCACTTACCCATCATAATAGAACAACCATACTTGTCCGATTCTACTTTGTGCTCCTCCACGATTTCGTTCACCTCTGCCACCTCTTTTTGTAGATATGGCCCACTAACTTCATAATAAGTTGGAGGCTTCATTCCTGGGCTATATTGGCCTACGACCTCAATAAAAGCAGCAAAAGTGTCATTATAATTAACACAATTAAAAGGAAGACCTGCATCATACATCCACCGAGCAAAGCAAGTAACTGCACGGTCCCTCAAAATCTATTTTGCATCAACTTGAGGATTACCACTTTTTCCTCCCTTATCTCCAAATTTTTGCAGGAAGTAACAATTCGTAGGACCTTTGGTCTTGCCAGTAGATCGGGATCCACAACTAGAAGACATTGGTGGAAGCATCCTTCCTCGCTTTTGTGGAAGCGACGAAGCATCGTCACCTTCTTCTGTTTCATCATCATCATCATCATCAAGATTACAAAGTTCTTGTTTTTGACTCTTTAAATCTTTCTTTTTTTGAAGGCATGCTTTCAATTCTTCCTTCACATGCCCCGAAACTTTAGGACAAGATGCGACATTTGGATCACCACCGATTAGATGCGCTTTTTGACGATAGATTCTTCCATTTGTAATCTTATTACAAAAAAGACATCTAATGGCCATCTTGTTTGTCTCGCTATCTCTTACCGAGTAAGCCCAAGCCGGGTCTTTCCTATCTTCTTTTGGCACCATTAAAATATCAACTACATAACACATAAGAAAGGCAATAAGAACTATAAAAAAAATATATAATTTGGCAGAAATTTAGGAAGAAATTTGGCCAGATTATGGGCAGAAACGGGGCAGAAAATTTCTAGAAAAAATTCGCCCAGCATTTCGGCGCTATTTGGACGTTTAGAAAGAAAAAGAAAAAGAAAAAGAAAAAGAAAAAGAAGAAGAAGAAGATTAGAAGAAGAAGAAGAAGAAGATTGAATGAAAATAAAAACATACCTCTTGAGTCTTGAAACTTGAAAGTTGTCCTCTTTTTGTTGTAATGTTGAAGAAGAAGAAGAAGAAGAAAAATCCTAGCTTGTTTGTTGTAATGTTGAAGAAGAAGAACTGAAGAAGAAGAAAGACTTGCTGCTTCAAAACCCTAGAACGTTAGTGCTGAACAAAATAGGCTATTGGGTGTTTTAAGTGAAATAGACACGGGTAGGCTATTAAATTCAAGAAGCGACCGCTTCCAGCGCTTCCTCCGCTTCTATCGCTTCACGCTTTTAGGCCTGTAGTGCCCTCTTTATCATACCTGCATCGCTTCTAACACTGGAAGCGGCTGACTTCTGCCTCGCTTCGCCTCTCTCTTAAAGCGAGAAAGCGACCGCTTTCTTGAACACTAATTTAAGCTTCCAGCTACGCGTACGGACTACGCACGCAAATCGAGACAATTATAAATGAGGTTTTCAAGGCCTTGGAAGCTCGTAATGAATAAGAAACAAGTGATAACCCCTTTGGGTCGTCACACTTTTACTAGTTATCGTGCTTTGTATCTCTTCTTACCATCATGTTCTTCCTTGACCATGTACACCCACTTGTTCTGCAATGTCTTATTTCCTTTTATTAACTTTGTAAGTATCCATATTTTATTCTTTTGAAGAGAATTCATCTCTTCATTCATGGCTAGGTTCCACTTATCAGAGTCTATCACCTGCAGTGCTTTAACAAAATGCACTGGTTCTCTAGAGAGTTAACCTATCTGGAGTATTTGTGACTCTTTTAGATCTCCTTAATAGAAATTCAAGAGTAACTGATCCCGAATTTGATTCAAGTCATGACTCCAGATTTTGTTCTGCATTTGATTTTATCTCTGGTTATACTTTTGGTTCTGATCCTAATTCGGCTTCTGGTTCTTCATCTTCAATATCAGGATCAGTTTTAATCCCTTTAGGCACTTCAGTTTCTGAGATTTATTCCAACTGAACTGCTTCTGATGTCTGTTTGCTGGTACTGGTTGGTTCTACTTCAAGCTTGTCCATGTACATCACATTATCATTAAATGTGATATTCCTGTGTCTTAGGATCTTTCATTTATGATCATCCCAAAATCAATAACCAAAATTATTATCACCACAGCCAATAAAAAAATATTTTTTGGCTTTAGGATCAAGCTTATCTCTATCATAAGAGTTTACACGCAAATAAGAAACATAATAAGAAAAATTCAGATGTGAGAGAGTTATCTTCTTTCCTGTCCATACCTTATTAGAAATTTCAAAATTTAGGGGTATAGACGGTCCCCTATTTATGAGGTAAGCTTCCGTGTTAACAACCCCATCCCAAAAATACTTCGGCAATCCAGAATGTAATTTCATACTTCTGGCTCGTTCATTCAGGGTTCTGTTCATCCTCTCAGTAACGCCATTTTGTTCCGGTATTTCAGGAACTGTCTTGATCATTCTAATCCAATTCTGAGAGCATAAGACTTTAAACTCTTGACTATCATACTCTCTATCATTATCATACTTCAGACATTTTAATTTTAGACTTGCCTGATTTTTAACTTCATTTTTCCATCTTTTAAAGGTAACAAACACATCAGATTTATTTTTCAAAAAATAAACCAATTCCTTTCTTGTGGAATCATCAATGATGGTGAAATAATAGCGTAATCCTCCCAGAGAAGTTACACAAGAGTTGGTCCCCACACATATGTATGCACTAATTCCAGCTTCTCTTTTTTTGGCGTCCTTCCCGCCTTTGAGAAACTAACTCTCTTTTGTTTTTCATAAATGCAATCTTTGCACAAACCTAATTCAACATGTTTTAGGCTTGAAAACTTTTCTTTGGATGCCAGCAACTTCATTCCCTTCTCATTCATATGTCTAGGCCTCCAATGCCACAATATTGTATTAGTACCATGATCAATTGTTGCTATAATATCTCAGTGTATTACTTTTGCATATTGTGTTCCCTTCTTGAAGCCTCGTACCAAAACCAAATTTTCTTTGGTTATGTTCCACGATCCGTTATTGAATGTTGTTGTAATGTCAATCTAACACCGTAGATATCAGCGTTTTCTTGAGGCCAAGAATATGTCGGACATTTTGCAACTTTCATATCATGCCTTGTGAATTCTTTAGATGAACTTCACCTTTTCTGACAATGTCCAGAGGTTCGCCGTCTGCTACATAAACTTTTTCAAATTTTCCAGCAGTATAATTATGCAATAATTCTTTGCATGATATAGGTTTGAAAGGATGCACCTTGGTCCAAAATCCAAGATTCGACTGGACTGTCTGCATAACAAATTAGTGCATCATCGACTTGTATAGAAATTACATTTGCTAAATTTTCTTCCTTTTTCTTATTTGTTTATGTACACTAACTACTGTAGTTACCCTTTTTATCGCCATCCCAACAAGTAAAGTTCTTACGATTTTTGGATTGCCCTCTTTTCCTTGACTTTGATCTGCCACAACCATGACTATGTCCTTTTTGGTTGCTCTCCCCCTACTTCTACTATTAAAAGCAGATCTTGAGGGAATCACTTGATTATCTTCGGCGATTATCTTCGCTTAGAACCAAGTCTCTAATATCATTCAATTTGAGTATAGTACTTCCCGATGAACTTCCAATTGCAGTTACCGTTGCAGAACAACTCTCCCGTATAGATGATAGTAGAATCAATGTCCTTCATCATCAAATATTATATTAACCAAACTCAACTGAGTTAAAATTATATTAAACTTATTAATATGTTCTGTGACAAATCCACCTTTGGTCATTTTTAAGTTGAACAATCGATGCATCAAATAGATTTTATTTGAAGCAGATGACTTCTCGTACATATTTTATAACGCCTTCACCAAGACTGCAATGATCTTTTTGCTAATGATGTTAAATACCACATTTCGTGTTAGCGTCAAATAAATATACACCAAGAGCTTGGCGATCTAATAGATCCCAATTCGCTTTGTCCATATTCTCTAGTTTTATCTCGGTCAAAGATAAGTGCAATTTTTCTGGTACAAATAATCCTCTATTTATATTTTCCAGAATCTAAAATCTTTGCCATTGAACTTGTCAATATTAACCTTCCCTTCTTCCGATGCCATTTTTCATAATTTTTTTATGTGAATAGTGCCTATAAATAGTAACGACGAATATTATTCCTTATAAAAAAATATCTCAACGGTATAAGGTAGACAACAATCACTGTTAGTGAATAGTATAAAGAATCAAAGATGACCGCTTATCATTTTTCTATTTCTTTCTTTTGTTTTATCTACTTTTCTTTCTTTCACATACAACAATAGGTTTGCTCGTATAAGTATTTCCCTGCCAAGTAATATACAGATAATATATTTTTTAAAGATACTGAAATTTCATGTCAAAACCTTTAATTTCTTCTTCAATTCAATTATTTTTAATTTCTTAAACAATATTATGAAAGGCTTCTCAACTATTGATTGTTAGGTTGTGTGCTTATGCTGCGTTTTTCTTTAATTTTTTATCTTCCATTTTTTGCTTTAATAGTGATTAAAAGTGCAGTTGTGTAGAAAATTGAGCTTAATTTTTTTTTTCTTCGTAAAACCATTAATTAACTTAATGTCTTATGTTGCGACCAAAAACACTCACGCAAGTGTATGTGATCGTCACGTAATAAAGTAGTGAGTAGAGTATCGTTCCCACGAAGACTTGTGATTAACTGTTGACTGATTCACTCTCAATTAACTTATCTATCCAAGATGTTTATCACAAAATAGAGATGTAACTAATGTACTACCTAAACTATCAAGCAATAATTTAAGTAGAACAATTAACCAAACAACCAGCAATTTCGAGTAACAAACAGTAAGAGAGGATATTCCAGGGTCACGTGCTAGCTAACAATCGTGTTGCGTTCTTGGGTTAAAACGACCAATTGATTTATCTGGATTGTTGATTGACATGGTTAATATTGCTCATAAGAATCTGTCGAGTTCTTACTCGCCTATTCAAGCTAACTCAATGCCTATATGTTTATGGAATTAAGATTAACAAGAATGCATTTACAATTCCTGTATTCCAACCAAGCAAGGCAATTAGGTATATGTCTATCCTAATTGCGAATTTGTTCCTCGATGTCCGGGTTCAAGAACTTACTATATTTAATTATATATGCAATCTAAAGTTCCTACTTTCGAGTTCAACTAAATATTTGTAGATAGTATTTCACTGTTAGCTACTCAGCAAATAATTAAAAGCAGAATTAAATAAACAACCCAATATGATAAACTAACTTTGTCAAATTAAACTTCAAACAACAACATTCATGTTTCACCCATGGCCCTAGAACATTGGGTTTTAGCCACTCATACTAGTGTTCATCACAATAAGGTTCAGTTTCATCACAAATAGCAAAAACAAAGGGAAGAAAAGAAGAATTTAATGGTCAAATCTCCTCCTTGCCTCTTGCCTCTGTATTTCTTCCACTATAGTATGAAAACCTTGATAAATATTACTTGGGCGAGCTTGACTTTATATAGATTAAGTGGTATTTCCTCTAGATTTTCAACTATACCCCTGAACAAGTCTTTCCGGAACTTGGACTAGCGCGGTCGCCCACTTGGGCGCGTATCTGGCCGCGCTAGTTGGCTGACTTTCTGTAGTGGATGCGCTAAAAGTGCGCGAGCGCGCGTCTGGGCGCGCTAGCCTAGTCCCTTATTTCCTTGATTCTTTTCCTCGTCTTCGTGCATACTCAGCTCTCAGGGATCGTTCTTGCTCTAAAATAGTTCCAATCACCTCTTTAAGACATCACATAGGCTCCTCGTCCTGCAATATGTACAATTCACAATTAGAGCCCATTTTTAATGAATTAACCCTCCCTACTATGACATTGGAACATAATCGAGCGGGAGCATAAACAATCGCCAAATTACCTAGATTTAGCCTATTATCAACACCCCACACTTAATTCATTGCTAGTCATCGAGCAATCACACTATACTTTCTAGAGGTTCCTTCACTCAACTATTTCCCCTAGCGCATTACACCTAGAACAATTTACATACATTACGCCTAGCAGTGAACAATCCTAGCCTCAAAGGTCGACTCTCAAGTGCCATGCAATATTCATAATTCCTCAAAGTACTCTACACAAAAGTCAAGACTTGCTTTTCCTTCACGAATCACATACCCTCACAATCACAGTAAATAAAATAAAATCAATCCATACATTTGAATCTCATGCTCACATATATCAAAGAAAATCGCTCACCCTCACAAAAGAAGTCACATGCATGCAATTGGTACCATAAGCTTGCCCTTAATGTAAATCTTTACTAATGTAGGCTCACTCGACCTAAAATCAATTAGAACTTTTTTATGATTGTAATGTGGGCTAAGGGACGGGTAGGATATATTTAGGAATAGTGACTAACCCTCCTAAGCACTTTAACACATCACATAATCAACTTTAAGCGCAATTCTTCAACCCACTTCACTTTCACAAACAATATTACCCCAAAATTGCTCTCTTCTTCTTTAAGCACTACATTAATTCATACCCACTAGCTAGAACAAGACAACAATTTTTCATCTTTTTCTTCTATATTTTTTTTTCCAGATTATTCTTTCCTTTTTTTTTCAATTTCCACTAGTGGTGTTTTAGTTTACAAAACAAGTTCATCTTTCTTCTTTTCATTGGTTCCACTCAAAAGCCACCCGACACTTAGTTCCTTCTTACTTCTTTTAGCGCTCATCTCATAATTAAAGTACTTTAAGAGGTAAAAGGATCAAAACAATGTCAATTAAGAACAAAAAGGATATAGGCTTGTAATGCGGGTGCCAAATAAAAATTTATAGGCTCAATAGGGTTAACTAGGGATAAATTTTAATTGTGGTAAGCAATTAAGCTCAAGAAGAACAAAGAAAGCCTAAAATCATTTTTCAAACCGAGCATCACCTTAAATTTCGCTTTATCTCACATATTGGGAAAGTTCTAGACGCAACTACAAAATATGGACTACATAAAAACCTCACCACACATGGCATATGACTTATTCCGATTGACTCATCAAGACGCTCCATTACGAGCATTCAAGTTAGTAACAAACATACAGATTAAGGCACTTTAGTGAGATTCAACAAATAAGACTAAGCGTTATACTCTAGGGTCTATTGTGTTCAGGTGCGTCAACGCTATGGGTTCTCTTTTGATTCTCTAGCTCGTAGCCCAGTAAACCTAATATACAAATAAAAAAGAAAACAAAATAAATAAATAAAAAAACTACATATATCCGGTTCAAGTTATACCCTTGGAAAAGAACCGTGGCCCAAAGAAAAACCAAGGGGGAGTCGCTACACTACCTAAGAAAAAAATAAAAATCTTTTTGGTGTTTTCTCTAGATTAACTTCCCTCAAGAAAATTGTCTAAAGGATCCGTCATCAGGAAGAGTCTACATATTTTCTATTTTTTTTCTTTTTTTTTCCGACTTAGTCCCTCAAGAACCCCACCGAAAGGAATCCATCGTCGGGACGAGACACTTATCTACTTTATACTAATGATTCCTACTCAGCATCACCAAAACTATCAAAATAAAGTGAAACAAAACGAACATTCAATTGATACAACTACAGACATACAATGAAGTACCCCCACCCCACACTTAAAAATGAAGACATGTCCCCATGGCTTAAATTTTGAAAGAGCAGTCAGGTAAAGGAACTTCCCTGAAGTTTCACTCCAGGTCGGAGACGGTTTCTGGGTTTACGTTGCACGCACGACCCAAAGCTCACAGCCAACCCATGAATTTCTTCTCCGACTTAACTTGTCGGTCAGCTACAGCATCTACGCGGGTACCCAAATCAGTTATGGAGATTTGCAAACCAGCCATCTCCTGCTCCAAAGTAGTGCAACGGGACACCCGGGCAGCTCCTGAAGATGTCGCAGTCCCAGATGGTCCTGCAGGTGCTACGCTTTGTTCCTAAGCTTGTGGTACAGCTTCCACGTTCTCCTCAGCGTCCTCCTCATCCTCCGAATCATCGGAGCTACTACTCTCCGCCTCCTCTGCTACTGTCGGCTCCTTACCCGTTGTCACCTTATCAGCATGGAACTTGCCCTCCTTTTTTACCAACCCATCCACAGCTAGATTTTCGGGCACATGAGCAGCCCTGCATAGTTGAGTCACTAAAGAAGGAAAAAATAACCCACACCTTTTGACTTGGCTGCGGACTAATATCTCTTCATGCATCACTTTGGCCATATCAAAGTCGTGACCATTTACAAAGTACCAAATCAGAGCAGCTCGGGGTCCATTGACCTCTGTAGTATTGTGAAACAGAATCAAGAGGTATGAGGTACAGCCAGCACTTCCCTTCAAATGTGAGTGCGGAGGAGTGGAATTTCTCCCCAGAGTCGATCCAGACCACTTCTTTCCCGGGTATACAAATTGTCACAAAGAATTGCGCCCATTTTTCGTTCGTTGTGTTAAGGCCATACTCATAGAAGTCATCATGACCAAACGGAGGTGGAGGCAACTGGTAGGCCATCCGTATCGCCTCAACAGAAGCATTCACCGCCCTTAACCATGACTACTCTATTATTATGCTCCGGCACATTAGCATAGAACTCCCGCACAAACATTGCATTGCCCTCACCGGGCTCATTGATGAAGGTTTGCAACCCTCGCCTTACTAACTCATTGTACGTGTGTGGGTAGTGTCACTGGAGCTGTCCGACATGAATACCTCTCTCTGGAATTGGCTTTCTATGAGCCTTTTCCGCAAAACGGTCCTGAGCCTTGGCCGAAACAAATTTTGTAGCATCAAAGGGACGTGCAGGTGCAACCCCTCTCGACCTAGCTGAACCAGCCTGGTTGCTCGATGAGGCCCCTGTGGCGCGTCGTTTCCTAGACGGAGTCATGATATCTGCAAAACGGGAACACGTTAGCATAGCCCAACTAAAATTTGTGACGCAAGGCGGTTACTCAGACTTCACATGCATAAGTCGTCACAAACTACATAATCATGTTTATATGGGCCTTTCCACAAACACTTTGTAGGCATTAGACCTTCACAACCGCTTTTAAGCTTTTTAGAACAATAATCCACCACATACTCTCACTAAAAATCACAAATCAAGTGGAATTCAACCCCACACTTATCACCCACCAACACCACAACATATTGTACCAAGTTCTCTACACAAAACCAAAGAACAACTGCTACAACAATGGCATAAGACACAACAAAAATCTAGAAAAAAAAGAGAAAAAAAAAGAATAAAAAGAAACTAGGGTTTCATACCTGTAGTGAGAGATGGTGGTGAGTAGAGAAAGAAGATGGAGAAGAAGATGGTGAGCCTGGGATGGAGGAAATCATGAGAATGGGGAAAGGATTTGGGGGCTGGAGTTTTGTTTTGTTTTGAATGGGGCTGAATTAGAGAGGGGCTGGGGTCTTTTGTTAGATCGGGAAATCAGAGACGGGGGGTGGTTATTAGAGAGGGGGAATAATTAAAACTAAAGCCTAAACAAAATATAAAAAAAAACGAGACTTAAAATACAAAAATGTCAAATTTTTGATGGGACTAGCGCACCCAGATGCGCGAGCGCGCTAGTTTTAGCGCGGCCAATATAGAACTCCGAGCAACTAGCACGCCCACTAGCGCGGTCGCGCTAGTAGCACGCCTAGATGCCCGGCCCAGGCAGAAAGTTTGCAAATTAGCTTTCCCAGTAGCGCGTCCAATAGCGCGGGCGCGCACCTGGGCAAAATTTTTCTTCAATTTTTCACATGTTCTTACCACGTTTGATGGCCTTAGCACCTGCCCATTGTCACCTGCATTAGTTAGCACTTCCTAAAACACAAAACTAACAACTACTACTATCGTTTGGTTGCCTCCCAACCAGCACCTTATTTAACTTCGTGGCACGACGACTACAACAATTCAATGGGTTGCCTCCCATCCAGCGCCTGATTTAACGTCGCAGCACAACTCAACACGTTATCAAGCATTCGTCAAGTTCACCGAGGTCTTGTGACGTGCAATGTCACCACCCCAATAATGCTTTATCCTCTGACCATTTACCAAGAAAGTACATGTTGAACTCATATCCCGCAGCTCCATAAGGCTTCACACTCACCACAACAAAAGGGCCTGACCAACGTGATTTAAGCTTTCCGGTAAAAAGCTTCAACCTCGAATTGAACAAGAGAACTTCTTGCCCTGTCTTAAACTTTCGATGTTGGATGTGCTTGTCATGCCACCTCTTAGTCTTCTCTTTATACAATTTGGCATTTTCATATACGTGCAATCGAAACTCATCAAGCTCGTTGAGTTGCAGCAACCTCTTCTCACCATCTAAGTCCTCATCCATATTCAGCTTTTTAATTGCCCAATAGGCCTTGCGTTCAAGCTCGACGGGCAAGTGACATGCCTTCCCATAAACTAATTTATACGGAGAGGCACCTATGGGAGTTTTGTATTCAATTCGATATGACCACAATGCGTCGTCTAACTTCCCGGCCCAGTCCTTTCTATTTCCACTCACTGTTTTCTCAAGAATCTGCTTCACCTCTCTGTTTGACACTTCCACTTGACCACTCGTCTGGGGTTGATAGGCAGTGGAAACCTTGTTCTTGACTCCGTACTTTGCAAGAACATTACTCAGTAATTTGTTGTAGAAGTGCGTTCCTCCATCACTGATCAACGCTCTTGGAATTCCAAAGCGTGTGAAGATGTGCTTCTTGACAAAGCTTACCACAACCTTTGCATCATTAGTGGGAAGAGCAATGGCCTCCACCCACTTGGAAACATAGTCGACTGCCACCAATATGTACCTATGACCATTAGAGTGTGGAAACGATCCCATGAAGTCAATATCCCAAACATCAAAAAGCTCCACTAACAGAATGTTTTGCAGCGGCATCTCGTGCTTCTTTGTGATCGTTCCGGTTCTTTGGCACCTGTCACACATTTTAACAAAGGCATGTGCATCCTTAAACAATTTTGGCCAATAGAAACCTGATTATAGAGCTTTTTGGGCGGTCCTATCACCACCATGATGACCTCTGTATGGTGAGGCGTGACAATCATGAAGTATGGCATTCATCTCCTCCCTAGGAACACATCTCTGCACCAACTGATCTGTACAGAGCCTGTATAAGAATGGCTCATCCCACATGTAGAGCCTCACATCACGCAGGAACCTTCTTTTATTATCGGGTGTCAATTATGGTGGTGTCACCCCACTTGCAATAAAATTCACATAATCTGCATACCACGGGATTGTGCTTGAGGTAATCACCAATAACTGCTCATCAGGGGATGTTTCTTTGATTACACCCCATTCAACTACATGGTTTCGATTTTTTAATCTAGACAAGTGATCAGCCACTTGATTCTCTGTTCCTTTGTGATCTCGGATCTCTAAGTCAAACTCTTGCAAGAGGAGGACCCACCGAATCAGTCTCGGCTTGGCATCTTTCTTCTCAAACAGGTATCTGATAGCTGAATGATCTGTGTAGACGATGACTTTGGTCCCCACTAGATATGATCTAAACTTGTCAAACGCCCACACCACTGCAAGCAACTATTTTTTAGTAACTGTGTAATTCATCTAGGCTGGATTCAGAGTTTTGCTCGCATAGTAGATGGAGTGAAAGATTTTATTTTTCCTTTGCCCCAACACAGCTCCAATAGCTATGTCACTCGCATCACACATCAACTCAAAGTGTTGCTCCCAATTTAGAGCAATTATGATTGGTGCAGTCACCAACCTTCCCTTTAGCTCCTCGAATGCTTTCAAACAGGCATCATCAAATTTGAAGGAGACATCTTTCTCAATCAACCTGCACAAGGGAGAGGAAAATTTCGAGAAGTCTTTAATGAAACGACGATAAAAACCTGCATGGCCTAGGAAACTGCAAATGCCTTTGACAGACGTCGGTGGGGGCAATTTTTCAATCACTTCCACCTTTGCCTTGTCCACCTGCAAACCATTTTTAGACACCTTGTTCCCTAAAACTATACCTTCACGTACCATGAAATGGCACTTTTCCCAGTTTAGTACTAAGTTATTTTCTTCACACCTAGCAAGCACTTTATCAAGATTCATCAAACAGTTATCAAAAGAACATCCAAACACAGAAAAATCATCCATGAACACTTCCACAAATCTCTCAACCATGTCAGTAAAAATGGCCATCATACATCTTTGAAAAGTCACAGGTGTATTACAAAGACCAAAGGCCATTCTCTTGAACGCATACATGCCATAACGTAAATGTGGTCTTCTCTTGGTCCTATGGGGCTATAGCAATCTGATTATACCCCGAGTAACTATCTAAGAAGCAGTAGTACTCCTGGCCAGCTAATCTATCAAGAATTTGGTCAATAAAGAGGAGGGGGAAGTGGTCCTTCCGTGTGGCATTGTTCAATTTTCTATAATCGATGCAAATCCTCCACCTAGTGATAGTTTTTGTGAGGATCAAATCATTATTTTCATTTATCACTATAGTCATCCCCCCTTTCTTGGGTACATATTGAACGGGGCTTACCCATTTGCTGTCTGAGATAGAAAATACAATACATGCATCAAGCCACTTAATCACTTCTTTTCTTACCACCTCTTTCATGATTGGATTTAGTCGGCGTTATTGATCTACACTGGGCTTGTGTCCATCCTCCATGAGGATTTTATGCATGAAAAAGGGTGGACTACTGCCCTTAATGTCAGACATCATCCACCCAAGTGCTCGCTTGTGCTCATGTAGCACTCTCAACAACTTCTCTTCCTGCAATTTAGACAAGTCAGAAGAAACATTAACAAGTAAAGTGTCAGAGTCACCCAAATAAGCATATTGAAGGTGAGTTGGGAGAGGTTTAAGCTTCATTTTGGGGCTTCCTCAATTGAAGGCTTTGGAGGAGGTCCTTCTAGCCTATTCAAAGGCTCAAATGGGTGTATCCCTTGCATGTACGCACAAGATGTATTTAAGATGTGCATCATCTCCTCAACCTCATCATCACTCCCTAGGCTATCAAACAACATAAGTGCTTTCTCTAGAGAATCGTCTAGATATACACTTGGGTCATGAATTTGGTCATCAGCATCAACAACAGATATCATTGAGAGCTCCTCATAGTGGTGGGGAAGTTGGATTGCTTTATAGACATTAAAAACTGCTTCCTCGTCATCTATCCTCAAGATAATTTTTCCCTCTCTCACTTTGATAATTGCATCACCAGTAGCCAAGAGAGGTCGCCCCAATATGATTGGAACCAGTTCATCAGCCTCATAATCTAGGATAATGAAGTCAGTAGGGAAGATAAATTTCCCAATTTGTAGCAACACATTTTCAATCACCCCCTCAGGGTATGCTATCGACCTATACGCCAACTGCAACACCATAGTAGTTGGCCTTGGAGCTCCCAAGCCAAATTTCTTGAACAAAGATAAGGGCATCATATTTATGCTCGCCCCCAAATCGAAAAGAGCACGTCCCACATCAATATTACCAATTCGCACAAGGATGGTAAAGCTGCCAGGATCCTTAAGCTTTTGAGGGAGCTTATTTTGAACCCTTGAAGTGCACTCCTCAGTAAGTGCGACAGTCTCAAATTCAGTCGATCTTCTCTTGTGAGCCACTATATCTTTTATGTACTTAGCATACTTAGGAATTTCACGAAGCACATCAACAAGTGGGATATTCAACTAAACCTGGCACAACATAGAGAGAAATTTGCTGAACATGCAATCATCATTCTTTTTCTGCAATCTCTAGGGGAAAGGGGGTGGTGGCCTTGGGGCCTCCACTGGCTCTGGAATTTCAGCAGCATTCTTTGGCTCGTGTGTCACTTTAGGGATCAGCTCCCCCTCAGGTATGGGCTTGTTTTTTCTCTTCTTTGGCACTTCCTCTAGCTCCCTCCCATTTCTAAGTGTAACTGCATTCACTTGAGGGTTCTTCTCTGTATCACTTGGGAGAGCGCCTACAGGTCTAGTGTTTTGATTTGTTGCTAACTACCCCATTTGCCTCTCAAGATTTCTGAAATCGGTCCTGAGCTACTGATTATCAATCAACAACTTCTTTAGCAAATTATTGGTACTCTCTTCCATTTGTTGGGGTGGCTTTTGAGGCTGATTGAACCCCCCTTGGGGTATATGCTGATTCTAATTCAGCTGATTTCCACCCCATGAGAAGTTGGGATGATTGCTACAATTTGGATTGTAAGAATTTACGTATTGTGCATGCTGATTTGGTGGACCTCTGTTCTCTTGCCCCACATAATAGATGGATTCTGGATTTGTGGGGCACATGTCGCTCATATGATTGTCACCACATAATTTGCAGCAAATAGCCATTTGGTGTACATGTTGCATTGGTTGTGGTTGCTGCATTGTCATCCTAGTCATCTGATTGGACAGTTTTGCAATATCGGCCCTCATGGCTGACAAGTCGTCAAGCTCAAGTAATCCAGCTGCTTTTTGCTTAATTGCCTTTCGTGAATCACCCTCACCTTGCCAATTATGATCATTAGCAGTGAAGTTATTCAGCAAGATTTGGATTTCACTGTACGGTTTGGCGATGCAACTACCCCCACAAGATGAATCAAGATTCATCTTTGAGGCATCATCTAACCCATCTACAAAAGTGTGACCTAATACCTCGTCCGTCTGACAATGATGTGGACAGTCTCTGAGCATCTTCTTGTACCTTCCTATTCTTGAGGAAGTGTCTCGCTAGCTCGTTGTTCAAACCCAAGAATTTGACTCCTCAATATCTTTGTTTTCTTAGTGGGGAAAAACTTGATTAAGAATTTCCGTGCCAGATCATCCCAAGTGCGGATTGAATTCGCTGGCTCCTTATTCAACCACTCACTAGCTTCCCCGATCAATGAAAAGGGGAAAAGTATCAGCCTGACATAGTCCTTGGAAACGTTCGGATAATTGTAACTATCCGTAATTTCCAGAAAATTCTGAATGTGCCTCTGCGGGTCTTCATGAGGTAAACCTACAAATTGCCCTGTGGACTGGATCAACTGCACCATGTACTGTTTGAGTTCAAAGTGCCCAGTGATATCAAGCTTCACAATAGCCTGAGTCATATTAGCCAGACTGGGCCTTGCGGCTTCAATCATCGCGCGTTCCTCAATACATGCCATCTCAATTGGTTGTGGTTGAACTACGATGTCCAACTCTCTTTCAATTCTGGTTCGAGTGTCCACCTTCCTCCTCACTCTGTGAAGTGTTCGTTCAATTTCGGGATCAAGAGGAAGGAGGTTGTTTGCGCTTCTACTTCTTCGCATTCAAGAGAAAATCCTGTATTAGCACAAAGAAAGTGAACTAAAAATTAAAACTTGAATAAATAAATAATAAAAGCTCAACTCAGTCAAGTAGCTAATTTCTAAGTCCCCGTCAACGACGCCAAAAACTTGTTGCGACCAAAAACACTCACGCAAGTGCACGTGATCGTCAAGTAATAAAGTAGTGAGTAGAGTATCGTTCCCACGAAGACTTGTGATTAATTGTTGACTGATTCACTTTCAATTAACTTATCTATCCAAGAGGTTTATCACAAAATAGAGATGTAACTAATGTACTACCTAAACTATCAAACAATAATTTAACTAGAACAATTAACCAAACAACCAGCAATTTCGAGTAACAAATAGTAGGAGAGGATATTCCAGGGTCACGGGCTAGCTAACAATCGTGTTGCGTTCTTGGATTAAAACGACTAATTGATTTATCTGGATTATTGATTGACATGGTTAATATTGCTCATAAGAATCTGTCGAGTTCTTACTCGCCTATTCAAGCTAACTCAATGCCTATATGTCTATGGAATTAAGATTAACAAGAATGCATTTACAATTCCTGTATTCCAACAAAGCAAGCCAATTAGGTATATGTCTATCCTAATTGCGAATCCGTTCCCCGATGCCCAGGTTCAAGAACTTGCTCTATTTAATTCTATATGCAATCTAAAGTTCTCGCTTTCGAGTTCAACTAAAGATTCGTAGATAGTATTTCACTGTTAGCTACTCAGAAAAATAATTAAAAGCAGAATTAAATAAACAACCCAATATGATAAACCAACTTTGTCAAATTAAACTTCAAACAACAACATTCATGTTTCACCCATGACCCTAGAACAATAGGGTTTTAGCCACTCATACTAGTGTTCATCACAATAAGGATCAATTTCATCACAAATAGCAAAAACAAAGGGAAGAAAAGAAGAACTTGATGGTCAAATCTCCTCCTTGCCTCTTGCCTCTCTATTTCTTCCGGTAGACTATGAAAACCTTGATAAATATTTCTTGGGCGAGCTTGACTTTATATAGGTTAAGTGGGATTTCTTCTAGATTTCCAATTATACCCCTGAACAAGTCTTTTCAGAGCTTGGACTAGCGCGGTCGCGCACCTGGCCGCGCTAGTTGGCTGACTTTCTGTAGTGGACGCGCTAAAAGTAGCGCGCGCGCTAGCCTAGTCCCTTATTTCCTTGATTCTTTTCCTCGCCTTCGTGCATACTCGGCTCCGAGGGGTCGTTCTTGCTCTAAAATAGTTCCAATCACCTCTTTAAGGCATCACATAGGCTCCTCGTCCTGCAATATGTACAATTCACAACTAGAGCCCATTTTTAATCAATTAACCCTACTATGACATTGGAACATAATCAAGTGGGAGCATAAACAATCCCCAAATTACCTAATTTTAGCCTATTATCAACTTGTAGATGAATAGTTGCTCCTCTTCATCCGCAACTATAGAGATTGTTACAACTATTAACAAAATATAAAATAAAAAAATTTTAATAATAAAATAGCGTTATGTCCAAAAACAGGCCAAGAGAGGGACGTGCATTTGTCTTAATCCATAAAAGGAAACTAAATTGTGGTTGTTGACATGAGAAGTAGTACTATTCCTTCAGAAAATAGCAAGTGAACGACATATCAGTGAAAAAGCTAGCTGTTGTCATAATTGCCATAATTGTCATAATACAATAGTAATATTTTAGTTTGTTTATAAAATGTCACCGGAAAAGGGAACAGAATACATGTCAAAAGCAGTAATTTGACTTTTCAAGTCTCGTGCTTTGACCTCAAGACTGCATCATTGCCATTTTTTCTTCAATTCAAAGTCACACGCATTAAATATACAATTTTCGTATTAGAATTGAAGACGAGAGTTTGACCTAAGCAAACCTGCTCAACAGATTAATAGAAACCACTCCGTTTTTTTCACTTCTAATTTTTGTTTATCAGTTGAACTTGTAAAACTCTTTTTTGACTGTTAAAAGTAATTCTTTTGTAGGACATGAAGGGCAAGCTTGTACAATGATAGTAAGGACATTGCATTCAACAGTTTCACACTACTCCATTTGGGGTTTGCCATTGTTGGTGTTAATACATTTTAATATTAAAATGTATATTTTTTGTGAAATAGTGGTTATAAATTGGTAAGAAATTGATTATTATTTTGGTGTAACTCTTGAAACTACTAATGTCATGATCTACCACTTATTACCCACTAATAATTTTATCTTGTAGCCACCAATTCATATTCTACTATTTTATTATCTCGCTATTTTATTATTTATTTCAAGGAAGAGAGTCTATACCTATAAATTATGGTATTTCTTCTTTGTGTTGTAGATGGAAAAAATGGTAGTGTGTATGGAAAAAAATGAACGTGGTGAAGTGAAAAAGTGAATTAAGAGAAGGAGAAAATTTAAGTCTCCAATTTATTCTCCATAAAAGAGAATATTATTTTTGTTGAAGGAAGGTGTTTATTTTGGTGGAGCTTTGAACTCAACAATTTGTCCAAAGTTTGTTCGAGTCATACGATGTTGTCGGACTATTGTATCTTGGAGGGGGCAAGTCAAGAGTATTACTGTTAGACCGGTGAAGGTACTATACTGCAATGGATTTGAATCTCCTTAAAAAGAGCAAGATATCCCTCGCTCAACCTTAAAAATATTTATTTATATTTCTTCAACTTATATTTCAATTATTTTTCAACTGTAATTACTTTACCAACCGACATTTTATATGTTCTATTCTACTCGATCTTCTTAGTTCCTCCATTCAAGACCTAATCAAGGCCTAATCAGAACCCTGCTTTACTACATGCTTTCTCCTCTTGTCAGCCGCATTATTTTCTCGTGTGTGTGTTTTCTTCTTGACATCTAGTGCATCATTTCACATAAGACTAACATAAGTGTCATGTATACGACAGAGAAGAGCTTCGAAGTTAATCGAGTCCTATTTGGTACGGAAACTTCCACCGGAAAAGTATGGAATGAAATCAGAACACCCCTTTGAGGAGACTATGCATCTTGTTGATGGATTATAATAAGCAGCGGAAGCAATCCCATTATCAAAATTACATGTAATCTAGATAATTAGCATAAACGGAATTTTACGGGTTACCTTTTGACGCGTGGACAAAGCTCCTCTATTACGTGAGCCTCCAATTCCACAACAATTCGATGAAATCTCCATCACCCGCACAATCACGATCTCCGAACGTTCCACGATCTTCTACTATATTACCCAAATAATATCTGGAAATAGCAATTTCATGTGGGCGAAATTTTTAGGAAAACTTGGCTGAATATTTCGGCCACCATGTACTAACCCATCTAGATTGAAAACCTTATGTATTTATAGCACAAGTTTTAAGGGTTAAAACCCTTTTCCAAAACCTTTTGGATTTTCTTTTCTACTAGAAAAATGATTCCTTTATTTCCTATTATTTAGCACAATAGATATCACATAATGTAATTAACAAGGCTCTAATTATGGAATTAATTTTTTATTTTCGAAATTAATATCTAGCATAATTAAATATGAATTAGTCCACTAAAAATTCGTAATTGCACTCATTCAATTTCGAAATTCATCCATTAAATCTTATTTAACTCCTCATGTTAAGATTCAGATACTAATCAATTAAATTAAATTACTGACGATTTAATTTATTGGTTATTTCCTTTAAACTTTCACTTAACTTATTTCATATGTCGCATACAAAATTCATCGGTCGAGTTTACACATGAAAACTTATAAGCTTTCACAAAGGTGTATCATCAATCTCTAAACCGAGGCATGAATTCCATCAACTAACTATTACTTTGCCAATGTACATTATTATTATTATTACTCAATTTACCAGGCATATTGACCCATGAAAGAATCTCGCCTTTTAATAAATTAAAATAATAATAATGTACACAACCAATAATAATTATATCAAGATTAAGAATATAAGTACATTTAATGGCTAAAGAGTTTATTTTATTAAGTCAGTATAAAATACTTAGCTCTACTTGGTCCGTTCAATACATACAAAATATACTAGCATAAGAAGTTGGAACTAAACCATTTTCATAATCAAGATAAATTATATTTAATCTTGAGCTACAATCATCCATGAAGGTTTGTCCAATTCCATCATTAGATTGTGAACTCAAACTTTATACTTATAAAAACCGATGATTTAATCTCCCGTGTGGAAACTAAAACTCTATATACTAAATCATCTACTATATAAGCAAAGGACGTAGACTAATATATGATCTATTTAAAACTTTATTCAAATTGAATAAATAATTATTTGATAATAAATACTATATCTAAACCAAACCCATGGTTAATAATATATATCCCAATAATCTCTCACTTAGACTTTTAATCATGACAATTATTATAATACACTATATCCAAATGCATTGTTAATAGTATATTCCCCAACAATCTCCAACTTAGACTCATAACCGTGCATCTACAACTTTCTCAGGCATTCTTTTCCATGACTATTAAAAATATTCATCAAATAAAGTTTTGTTAAATAATCTTGCCAAGTTATTTCTAATGCAATATTGTTCCAGTAGTACTTTGTCTTAACTATCTAGTTTGGTATTAAACTCTTCAGGGATCTTGTTACTGAAACTATCCCAAGAGTGTACACCGAACTATAATTTTCTTTAGTATTCTCCCACTACAACGAAGTACTACTAATATTACCTTCATTACCTTATGGCATTGAAATATTAGTGACTTCTTACTATAGTGTTCACTGTTCAAACATCACTCATACTCGATAAAGGCATATTATGTCTATTAACGTTCTCCCACTACTTAATGCAATGGAAAGTCAATTTCGACTTGTGGGTTTTGATGTTATTGAACGTCAATTACCTTGTTTTCTTTAGGACAATGAAATAAAACTCCATTTGTTTTTTTGGATATTCAATAAACATGCACTTATCCATTCTTAGTTCCAACTTACGTATCCGCTTTCTCTTTCAGCACATATACAGGACAATCCTATATCTGAACATGCCACAGACTAAGCTTACATTCAGTCCACCGTTCTATAGATGTCCCAGGTACTAACTTAGAAGGAGCTAAATTCAGAATGTAATTTGCAGTTTCTAGAAAATATTCCAAAAACAAATAATGCAATCTGAATAACACATCATTAATCTATCTATGTCCAAAAGAGACTTGTTTCTTTTTTCTACCACACCATTCTATTATGGAGTTTACGGTGTAGTCAGTTGAGATATAATGCCTTATTCCGATAAGTAATAAAAGAACTCTTTAGAGAGGTGCTCGTCACTACAATCAAATTGCAGTAACTTAATATATTTCCTTGGTGCTTCTCCGTTTCAAGTCTTAAAAACCTTGAATTACTTAATTCATCAAGACTCACGGTACATCATATATATATATATATATATATATATATATATATATATATATATATATATATATATATATATATATATATATATATATATATATATA
>MU780695.1:0-18309 GCA_026770625.1 Nicotiana glauca
TAAAATAAATATCGAGTCTGCTCATTCCAACCATCGGTCGCACTAACGCTGAAAAGCGATCAAGAATCCCTAACCTGGATACAAAGCCTTTTTCACAAAACATAGATCTCCGGTGACTCTGAAGCCAATACCAATTTACTCTAATCATTCAACCCTTTGCTTGCTCATCCGAGCCTGTGACATCATAGTCATTACCAAGCTATAACCTTGATCCTCACTTCAAATTCCAAACCTCTCACTGCACCCAACGTGCCGATATACGATAGACACAATTTCCATCACAACCTTGGAACCACTGATAAACTAACACTTCATCATGTAAAACTTTTCATTTAACTCACTTTAGGATAATCATAGCAACACCTAGGTAACTTCCCATAACCATAGGATATGCAAATCTGCAAGTAGTGGTCCAAGCCACCATACTCCTTTCCGTAATTTATTTCCGCATAACAAGCCATAACAATAGGAGGCTTCTGAATAACATCAATTGCGACAGCTAACAAGCCTGATACATACCGCTACAAATCATACACACAACTTGATCACACTGAATGAACCGATCACAAATCCCATCATGCCCAAATTCAACTGTGGCTAATCAATCCCCTTTCCTCCCAATATATCCTTGAGTGCTTTGAAATAATACTAACTCTCTTCAACACATAACATATTCCATCTACACTCATCCCGGGTGACCTTGAACCACAAGACCATGCTGTCTCCATTCCTACGAACCATTTCATACTTCCCAATTGCTACATCACAAGCCAACCATCACGGAACATTCTGTGCCACTCCTCATAAGCATGCTTTCCAAGCTTGATCCTCAATTGTACCTATAAACTCGATATCATTAGGCACCACACTTTACCTCCTAAATTCACTAGGACCGTTACTGAGAGCCACCCGCTCTAACTTGGTCCCGAATATAATCGGCTACATAAATCTCGTAACACAGGAATACCCTCTCGACGAGGCACCTAGCAGAATTACTCCCTTTTAAACCCACTTCCATACAAGGCATAAATCCCGAATTCTTTCCCAAGTTAAAACATGAGCCCATAAGGCCAACCATAGCACATATTTAACAATTCCTCTGCTCAAATTACCACTTATGGTATTTTTCCGTAGCTGAGATGACCCCTCAAGATGCTATTAACAAGAAACTTCGCGAGTAGCTAACCACGCAACCCAAATCATAAGCGGTGGGACTCTACCACTTAACTTAAAGCCATTATTACAAAACCCTAGAGTTCACCATTATTCTTAATTTCTATTGACATAACCTTTCGCAATCATCTGCCGCAATTTCTCGAAATTCTCATGTAAATCCCCATCTTTCATATTCTGAATCATCATCCACCATCGCATCAACAATCGCTGGCATTCTCGATATCTCACCGCAGTAACCTAATTTGATTCTCTAAATCATTAACACCATTCACACAACGATTCCCTGTGCAGCATATCCACTAGAACTCTTCGTAGAAGCCTCACCAACCACGCGACTGCTAACCTGCTCACCAGAATACCCCACCTGTCGAAATCACTCCCTGACATCTCCCAACGATGTTGCATGGGGTACCATTACTACGACATCAATAACCCATCCGGAGTTCGAGCTCACTCTCCAACTACACGAGTCCATTCACCCCTCGTGGACACCCATTAAATGTGCGACAACATCCTTTCGCCTTAAGGTCATGCTACATCTTTCTTCACTTCAAGCAACTCCTTTTCGTCATATACAACCTCCTGCCGCATAACAACACTATGCTTCAAATTAATCTACCGACTTCCGTTGCCCCACATCAATTTAGATCCGAAAACGCCAATACCCAAGCACCAATATTCTCAAGTTGTTCCAGACTCCCCTAAGATGCATAGTTTTCTCATTACCAAGCCCCTACGCAGCTCCGCTGCTCTTCCACTTTGGCGGGACTCATCTCCTTAGTCGGTCACTCGACCTTGCTACTCATACTCGGCCTTTAGAAATTTTAAACACCGCCTGACACTTCCCACATGTCTTTTTCATCTCTTGTTACTCAGTTGTTACCTTAATAAAATTCATCTTTATAGAACTTGAATCCACAATTTTCTATTAATCCCAAACCTCTCCGAAGGTCATTTTTATCAAACCACCAACATTTACAATACTGATTCAGTCCGGAACTACCGCATCCCGCGATATCCGATAGCTACATTTCCAATGCCATTTCACAATATCTTGCCTCAAGGGCTGATCATAGAAGATCATAATGCCGATAAACTTAATACGTCCAATTAGGACAACAGCACCCCAATAGAGGAGAGAACTCCTTCACGCTTGAAATTACCATGCTTCATTACTTCCACTAGTCCACATATGACCATCCTTGGTTCGATTGACTTTCCCTTGCCGGGAATAAAATACTGAATCCCTTTGATTACACACTGAGTAAACCTCCCTTAAATTCATTCACTGCCTCGACACGTGGGCAAACACCCTACCATCACAACAACACTACGGAAAAATTGCTCATGAGCATCATGGCAACCTGTGCCTAACCTCAAGGCTATTAGAAGTTCTGCTACTGAGCTGAACAATAGAATACCCTTCCATAATGCGACTATAATAGTCCAATCAACTATACCGGGAAAAATCATCCCGCACCACATTTGTAGTGCCATTTCAATTCTTCAATTTTCGATTTATAACAAGCGCCCACGTCACGCAAGATTGAGTGTAAAGGAATCAAAGGCATAAGCCTCAAAGGAATAGAACCGCACGATAAAGAAATCAAGGAGGGAAGTACTCCTAACAGTCCTGCAGCCTCCCGAGGATAAGTATAGACGTCTCCGTACTGATCCGCGAGACTCTACTAGACTTGCTCATGACTCGTGAGACCGACGGGAATCTAGTGCTCTAATACCATGTTGTCACGATCCAAAATCCACTAAGGGTCATGGTGGCTCCGGACATCGCTGTCAGGCCAGCCAATTAGATTACCAATTAATTCTCTCTTTTAATACCTTTGAAAATCTAAGGTTTTTCCTTCTGTTTCACCTAAAATAAGATAATTTTCCCTGAATTCAAACCTAAATAATACCAATTGGTACAAAGATTTACTGAAACCATCCCAGAAACCAGGTGTCACAAGTGCATGAGCAACTACTGATAAAGATATAAAATACAACACAGCATCCATCCGGAATACAATGGACAGAAAAGAAATACAGTTACTAGAAAGGACTTTAAAGAGCTACGGGCCGCCTTGCATACTGCAACTCACCTAGTCCCCGAATCGTCCGTGTTGCTGTGCCCAGTAGGCCGCTAATGCATCAAGTACCTGTGCAACAAAAATGCATAGAAGTGTAGTATGAGCTCGTAATCAACGTGTACTCAGTGAGTGTCCCGCCTAATCCCGAAGGGGTAGAGACGAGATGGTCAACTTGACACACTCTAATGGTCCAACGGTTATTTCTTCTCAATATACATATCAATAGTGGATTTATTTTCTAACATGATTTTTATCCAAATAGAGAAAACAAGTAAACACGTAATAATTTCATAGGAAATTTCCAAGGTTTCTTTTCATTATTAACAATATGATCTCGAGCCATAGTGAGGCATATAACAGCTTAAATAAGTCCAGGCAGCAATATAAGCATGCGCAAATAATACCAAGGCGACGGCCCGATCCAACAGAAATAAATGTGCACTTGCCGAGGGTCGACGGCGCGCCTATAGATGCATCTATTAATTTGTCGAGGCGTTCGGCCCGTTCCAAAATAAACACACACAGACATATAAACAGTCAGGAAGTCAACATGGAGAAAATATCCAGGAAAGGTCAATTCTCTTTATTAATTTGGGAAGAACGAAGCTCAAGTCTTTTAGAAAATCCAATTATTAATTTAATGCGATTTAAGCAATTTAAGGCATCAATGATCCCACAATTAATCCACATATAACATGCTTTTTGGGTCCTAAACTACTCGGACAATAACATAATAGTAGCTACGCACGAACTCTCGTCACCTTGTGCGCACGTAGCCCCCACAACTAGGAGCACATAATCAATTTAACTCACCTATGGGGTAATTTCCCCCTCACATAATTAGAAAGGAGACTCACCTCGCTCCGAAGACTCGCAACCGGCATTCTACATCCTTCCGAAGGCTTGAACCATGCACAACGCCCCAAAACTAGCCAATGATCATACAAATCCATTAACATATGCTCAACTATACCTTACAACTCAATTTACAAAAATTCGTCACCCCGAACGAAAAGTTGACCAAAATGCCCTCGGGCCCACGTGCCCGGAATCCGAAATTTCTCGAAGATAAAGATTACCCATAACCTTGGGAACTCAAATATAAAATTTTCTCCTAATTTCATGCTCAAAATCGTGGCTAAAATCTAAGATTACAATTTTCTAGGTCTTCAACCAAAACCTCAATTTTATACTAATTTCCCTGCTTAATCTCATACACAATCAATGTATTTAGCTTATAATAGGTGGGAATAACTTACCTTAACATTGTTGATGAAGACCCTCCTTTGAACACTCCAAAAATTGCCAAATGAAGTGAAGAAAATGAGTGAAATGGACAAATCCCGACTTTAAAATAACCCTTCTGCCTTCAGCAATTTTCGCTTCTGCGATGAAATTTCCACTTATGCGGATGTCGCTTCTGCGACTTTCTAACCGCTTCTGCGGTTTTGGGCTTGAGGGGGCTGACCGCTTCTGCGGTCTGGGGCCCGCTTAAGCGGAACCGCTTCTGCACTCCCTGGGCCGCTTCTGCGATTTTTCTTGGGCCTAGCCCCTTCCGCTTCTGCGAGATTTCGACCACATATGCGGTCCCGCTTTTGCGGTCCATGAACCGCAGATGCGGTTATGACAGAAGCAGCATCCTTCAGCCTTCCAAAATTCCATTTTTTGATCCGTTAACCACCCGGAATCCACCTAAGGCCCCCGGGACTTCAACCAATCATACCAACCAATCCCAAAACACATTACGAACCTGCTCGAGGTCTCAAATCACATCAAACAACGCTAAAAATCATCGATCGACCTCCAATCCAAACTTTATGAACTTTGAACTTTCCGACTTCTACTTCCGATGTTTAAACCTATCAAATCACGTCCGATTGACTTCAAATTTTGCACACAAGTCATATTTGACATTACGGACCTACTCCAACTTCTGGAATTTGATTCCGGCCCCGATATAAAAAAGTCAAACCCCCGGTCAAACTCTCTAAAAACCTTCAACTTTCTATCTTTAGCCAAATGCCTTCAAAATGGTCTACGGACCTCCGAATTCACTTCCGATCGCGCCCCCAACTCCAAAATCACTATACGGAGCTATTCACAGTCTCGGAATCCCAAACGGACATCGATAACACTGAAATGCACTCCAAGCCAAACTTATAAAATTTTTTCTAATATGCTAACTTCCACAATAGACGCCCAAACGCTCCCGGATTATCCAAAACCCGCACCGGGCATATGCTTAAGTTTGAAATCATCACACGAACATGCTGGAACCTTCAGATCCTGATTCCGAGGTCATTTACTCAAAATTCCAATCCTAGTTCATTTCTTTCAACTTAAGCTTCCGAAATGAGAATTCTTTTCCCAATTCAACTCCGGACTTCCCGAAACTAAATTCCGACCGCGCGTACAAGTCATAATACTTGAAATGAAGTTGTTCATGGCCTCCGACTGCTGAACGGAGCGCTAGTACTCAAAACGACCGGTCGGGTCGTTACACCAACCAACCGGACCAAGGCGTCCTGAAGAACTCGGGTAGCAATAAACCCCTCTGGGACCTGAGCTGGGCCCACCGGAACTGTGTGGGCTAGGGACGGAACCTCCTCGTCAAGGCCAACCTGAGGGTCTGTCACTGGTGTTGCTGCTGGTGGCTGGGCCCTGCCCCTACCTCGGCCCCTAGGTGGCCATGTCATCTGCCCCTAGCGGGAGCTGCCTGGGGCTCGAACTGCTGATCGGTGGATGAGAAAGCGCATTTTCTCGCCATCTGCAAAAGAACAGAGTAGAAATTCAGTCAGCATTTGAGAAACCAAATCGCACGACAAGAAAGAACAAATGAGAGATTTTTCCTAACTCAATAGACTCTAGGGAACAAGTACAGATGTCTCCGTACCTAACCCTTAGACTCTACTAAGTTTGTCCATGAGTTGTGAGACCTATGTAACCTAGCGCTCTGATACCAACTTCTCACGACCCGGATTTCCCACCATCAGAGCCATGATGGCGCCTACTCGTGGTAGCTAGGCAAGTCAACTTAATTACCTTTTCCATTCTAAACAAGTATTTTCAACAGTTTATAGCATCAATATAGAACATTAAAACTAATAAGAACAATAGCAGAAGTCTGTCTGATAATTACGAATCAAAATGCGGAACAGTCAAATATAGCCTCTACCCAAGATTTGGTGTCACATTACTCAAGAACTTCTAAAAATAAACTAAACACAAAGGTCTGAAAGAAATATAACAGCTATCTATCTCGAAACAATAAGGCAACAGTCAAATAAGAAAAACATAAAGAAGAAACGTCGGGCCTGCGGACGCCTGCAAGGCTACCTCAGTCTCGTGATAATGAAAGCCTGCTCCCGCACTACTGCTACTGCTGGTGCTGCTCAAAACCTGGACCTGTGCAAAAATGCACAGAAGTGTAGCATCAGCACAACCGACCCCATATGCTAGTAAGTGTCTAGCCTAACCCTGGCGAAGTTGTGACGAGGCTAGACTGGACACCATATAAACCTGTGCAATTATATATTACAACAAGGCAATTAACAACATGGGAGGGGGAGACATGCTATGGGGGGATACAATATCAACGGTAATCCCAAGTAACAAACTAGAACAACTTAGATTCACAATGAACAAGGAACAATACTCAATTCAAACACATGGTATCAATTACTGTTGCGGAGTGCAACCCGCTCCACAAATCTCACTGTTGCGGCGTGCAACCCGGTCCATAAATACCACTATTGCGGCGTGCAACCCACTCTTTAAATACCACTATTGCGGTGTGCAACCCGTCCCATATCATTTATCAGGTATCATTGTTGTGGCGCGCAACCCGATCCTCAATATCATTGTTGCGGTGTGCAACCCGACCCTCAATATTGTTTAACAGTCTGGTTCCCCAAACAACAGTCACAATTAACGGACATAACAATAAGCAAACATTTGACAACAATCCCGGCAAGGGAAAAGAATCCAACAAGTTCAACCAAACGTCATGGCAAAGGAATAACCAACAACGCTTTCTTTTTCTTACTTTTCTTATCTTATAATTCACTCTACCATTTTTGAGCCAACGCTCCAAAGAATCCAGTCATTTCATATACTTTCAATATTCGTATCACAATTCGAGCCAATGCTCCCAGGAATCAAATAATTATTTTACCATTCTCATGTTATTCACAACATATAGAATTTCTCCAATAAATACGGAGTTCACAAACAAGTCATGGTAATCACATTATAAGGACTCACGGTCATGCTAGACACCAATGTATAGATAATCGTCACCATGTCTATACATCGTACTCGATCACATACCAATTAGCAACAAGACTCAACTCCTATTCCCTCAAGCTAGGGTTAAACCAAACACTTACCTCAAAGACTTGAAATCCACTTAATCCTCAACTATTGCTTTACCTCGCGGTTCCACCTCCAATACAATGATATCTAGGCAAAATCAATTTAATAATATCAATAAAGACTCAATGACAACAACCCATAGCCTGGATATGAATTTTCGAGCATTATTCCAAAAATCCCAAAATTAGACACCTCACATGGTCCCAACTCAAGGCTCGGACCAAAACCCAATCACCCATAACCCCACGAGTCCAAATATATAGTTTGCTTTAAGATTCGACCCCAAGTTGAGGTTGAATCACCCTAAATTCTCAAAACCCTAACTCTACCCAAGATTCGACCCCAAGTTGAGGTTGAATCACCCTAAATTCTCAAAACCCTAACTCTACCCAAAACCCAAAATTTCTACCTTGAATTTCATGATTTAGGGCTAGGATTTCAGTAATTAATGAAGGAAATTGAAGGAAACAAGTTGAACAATGCTTACCCAAGATGTTTTGATCAAAAGGGAGCTTCAATGGACGCCTAAGTGCTTGGAGAAGAAAGGGTTTCGTGTATTTTTATAAAAATCCCGAGCTACTATTCTGTTTTTAACTTAAAAATTCGCTGGGTAAAACTGCCCTTCGTGTTCACGGGAGGGGGCCGCATTCGCGAAGGGTAAACTGGGAAATACATTGCGAACGCGTGAAGGGGAACGCGAACGCGTAGAAGAAGATGCTAGGGGCCCAGGGACTATTATACGCGAACGCGATAAGGGGATCGCGAACGCGGTGAAGGGGAAAGCTGAACTAAGTGAACGCGTGAATGCAAGCGCAAACGCGATGAGTAAAATGAAGGCTAAGTCTTCTGAGTCAACTACTCTAAACAAACGCGAGAATAAGATGCGAACGCGATGAAGGACGAAGCTGAAGCTTCGCGAACGCGTGAGTCCTAGCGCGAACGCGATGAGTAAAATCACTGGGCACCTGTTGCAGATTTTCTGCAGTTTTCCTAAGTGCAAAACTACCCCGAACACCTCCGAAAACACTCTCGAGCCCTCGGGGCTCCTAACCAATCACACACCCTAACTCAACAACATCCCACAAACTTACTCGAGCGATCAAACCGCCAAAATAACATCAAAATCATTGAATCAAGCCTCAAAACTTATCATTTTCATGTCAACTTCATAAACTTCCAACTTTAGATATTTAGGTCCGAAACACGTCAAACGACGTCCGATTTCCACCAAACTTCACAGAAAGCGCTTAAATAATATATAAGACTTGTACCGGGCGTCGAAACCAAAATACGAGCCCAATACCATTATTTTTTTATCAAATTTTATTTTCATTTTCCTTAACAATTTCAGAAAAACAATTTAAGAGAAAAATTCTTTTACTCGGGTTCTAGACCTCGAATTTCAACTTCGGACACATGCCCAAGTCCTATATTTTTCTACGGACCTTCCGGGACTGTCCAATCTCGGGTCCGGGTCTATTTACCAAAAATATTGTCCGAAGTCAACTTTAATCATATTAATATCAAAATTCTTTAAATTTTTCACAGATTTCACATATTTCAACATAAAAGCTTTTCGGCTACGCACCCGGACTGCGCACGCAAATTGAGGTAATAGAAAATGAGGTTTTTAAGGCCTCGGAAGCACGGAACGGATGAGGAAACAGGTGATGACCCTTTGGGTCGTCACAATGACCTAGAATTAATTAGTCAAAAAGTTCACATTTTATTAAAAACTTTTGTGAGGACTACAAAATTCCTTTGACTGTCCCTTATACATAGGAATGTGTGGGAATGATAAATTTACGTGGGGTCCATTCATCATAATAGTCTTTAACCTTGCTTAATGTGTAAATTACAAATTTAATAGGGCCTACTATATCAGCAAACTCACATGTGTTACTGTGATATTAAATGATATGGCAAGCTGTAAACCATAAAATAAAAAATAAATTTGACATTAAAAATAAGACCAGGACATAAAAGTAATTAAGTAAAAAATTTATTTTTTTTTTGAAAATGTATGTGAGGACTACAAAAAGTCCTTTGATTCTCCCTTATATATTAATACTAGTATTGTTAAGCCCGTGCTGAGCCCGGGCCCAAGCCTAATACTAAACATTAAATGGATAATCATAGAATTTAGCATTTACGGTTAAATAGATTATACGTAGATTGTATACGGCTATAAATATATCAAGTATATATTATACATTCGTCGGCTAGTTTAGATTAAGAAATTAGGTGAACGGCTAATTCTTCCGATTATTTATAAACATAATTTCAAAAACTTTCTTGGTTTGCTTTAGTAATATTAATTACCTCTCATATGGTTTAAATACTATAATTACCTATTTTGTTTCTATTTTCTTGTTAAGAAACTGATTTCAAGTAATATATATTACTGTAATATTTCGTAATTACCTTCTTCAACTTTAATTATTAGTTTTTAAGTTTTGTTACATAAATATCTTATCACGATCCAAAATCTACTAAGGGTCGTGAAGGCACCGGACACTGCTGTCAGGTAAGCCAACCCAAATTACTTGATGAAGTTCTCTTTTTTTACAATCTTGAAACTGAGATTTTCCTTCAATTTTTCATAAATAAAAAGATAACTGCTTCAATTCAAATTAAATAATAAGTAATTAGTACAAAATATTTCAAAACCATCCCAGAACCCGGTGTTACAAGTGCATGAGCATCTACTGATAAGAAAATAAGATACAACATCCGTCCGGAATACAGTGGAATGGAAATGAGTACAATATACTTGAAGGGACTATACTAGCTGTGGGCCGCCTCGAATAATGCAACTCACCTAGTCCCAGAATCATCCGTGCTGCTACGCCCAGTAGGCTGCTATAGTACAAATACCTGTGCAACAAAAATGCACAAAAGTGTAGTATGAGTACGAAAATAACGTGTAATCAATGAGTATCCCATCTAATCTCGAAGAAGTAGAGACGAGATGGTCGACTTCGACACTTACTAGTGGTCCAATAATTGTGTCAGTAATATATTAAATCATGGTTTTCTATAAACATGATTTTAATCCAATAGAAGGAAACAAGGAAACAATTATTTCTTTTATAGGAAATTTCCAGATTTTTCCTTTTTATTATTATCCAAATATTCTCAAACCATGAAGAGGCAATAACAACTTAAATAAGTTCAAGGCAGCAATACAAGCATGCGCATATTATGCTGAGGCAACGGCCCGATCCGACAAAAATAAACGGTACACTTACCGAGGGTTGACGGCGCGCCTATAGATGCATCTATTAAATCTGCCGAGGCATTCGGCCCGTTCTAAAATTAAACACACACAGACGGTCAATCATGTAGTCAACAAGGAACAATTATCCATAGAAAAGCCAATTCTCTTTTAAAGATTTTTGAAAGTGAAGTTTAATCTTTTGTGGAAATTCATTTACTAACTCGAGGTGATTTAAGCAAGTCAAATGTCGATAAGTTTACAATTTATCCAAGTATAGCATGTTTTTGGGTCCTAGACTACCCGGACAATAGCATAATAGTAGCTACGCACGGACTCTCGTCACCTCGTGCGTACGTAGCCCCCAAAAATCGGAGCACCTAACCAATTAACTCACCTACGGAGACAATTCCGTCTTACAAGTTTAGAAAGGATACTCACCTCGCTCCGAAGATTCATAACTGGCATTCCACTCCCTTCCGAAGACTTGAATCGATATACAATGCACCAATACTAGACAATAATTATGTAAACTAATTAATATATGCTAAGGTACTCATAATAATTCAATTTATAATAATTCCTAACCCCGATTGAAAAATTAACAAAAATGCTGTGATGATCCGACCCGTCATCTCATGGGTTACCGCTCCGTTTCCCCTATTTTCTACATCTTTATGCTTTATTATCAGTGTCTTGTGTGATCGAGTTGGCTTGGATTGATTTTTAGAAGGAAATGAGACACTCAGTCTCTTTAAGGAAGGCTTAGTTTGGAAAAGTCAACTAGATATTGACTTATGTGTTAGAGGGCTCGGATATGAATTCTGATAATTCGGTTAACTTTTGGGGATGATTTGTGACTTAGGAGTGTGATCGGAAGTGATTTTGGAGGTCCGGTGTAGAATTAGGCTTGAATTGGCGAAAGTTAATGTTTTGGTGATTTCCGGTTGATAGGTGAGATTTTGATCCGAGGATCAGAATAAAATTCTGAGAGTTGATATAGTTTCGTTATGTGATTTGGGATGTGTGTGCAAAATTTCAGGTCATTTGGAGGTGATTTGGTTGGGTTTTTGATCAAATGCATGTTTCGGAAGTTTTAGAAGAACTTAGGCTTGAATCCGATTTGAATTGATAGTTTTGGTGTTGTTTGAGGTGTTTTGAGGATTGGAACAAGTTCGGGTTATGTTTTAGGATGTGTTGGCGCTTTTGGTTGAGATCCTGGGGGCCTCGGGGTGATTTCGGATGGCTAACGAGGAGTTTTGGACTATGAAAAGATGTAGAAAAATGCATCAGCTATTGCAGAGCATTTTTTTCTATGCGATCGCAGAGGGTGTATTGCGATCGCACAAAAGGATTTTGAGGGGTTGTTTGGTTATTTGATGCGATCGCATAGTAAGGGTTGCAATTGCATAGTGTTAAGTAGACTTAGGGGCTTGAATGGAAATTTGTTCAACGCGAACGCGGGTTTAAGTTTGTGATCGCATAGGTTTAGGAGTTGATGAATTGTGATCGCAGGGGTCTGTATGCGATCGCATAGTGTTAAATTTGGAGCTGAAATTTTTGTGCATTGCGATCGCAAGCGTAGGGCTGCGATCACATAGAGGAAAAACGGACCTGGACAGAAGGGTTTTAAAACACTTTGTTCTGCAAGGTTAAGTCATTTTCCTCCATTGTTGAGCATTGTGAGAGCTTTTTGGGAGAAATTGAACAGGGATTCGAAGATGAGTGATTGGAGGTAAGTCTTATGAACTAAAAACACGATTATTATGTGAAATTAACATAGAAATTCATGGAAATTAAACCTAAAATGGAAGAACTAGGGCTTGGACTTTTGGAATTTGTAATTTGGGATTTGGGGGGTCATTTGGACTCTGATTTTGGTGTTGTTTATATGCATAGACTCGTGGAGTGATAAGGAACCCGTTGATGTAAGAATTTCTGAATTTCGAGAAGTGAGCTCGGGGCTTGGGTTTTGCCAATTTTGAAATTTCTAATATTTTTTGGTTGTTTTCGATTGGGGTATTGTTCCTTGGGTATATTGTGACGTATTCGTTGTGGTTTTGGTCAGATTCGACATGCAAGGAGGCCGATTTGAGAGGCAAGGGGATAGCGAGATAGAGATATCGCCGGTTCGAGGTGAGTAATGATTGTAAATGATATTCTGAGGGTTTGAAATTTCGGATTTGCACATCATAGTGCTATATTAAAGTGACTTGCATGCTGAATAGTGAGCGTGGGGTAGAGCGCCGTTGGGGATTGTGACTTAGTCCGTCCCGATTGATTAATTTACTGCGTATTTGACTGAAATTTACTTGTTATCAATCATAAGTTGGGCTGATTGACATATTTGGGCTTCATGCCAATTATTTGAACGACTTTGGGGATGGTTGTTGATATTTCCTCACTACTTCGATTCTATATTTGAACTCAGTCATGTATTTTTTACCGTTTTCAAAACTTAGCCTAGTTTATTTTGCTTTGACACTTGAAATGGTCTTTCCTATACTATTTTTGGGCTGAGCAGCATGTTTTACTATTGCCCGAGGGGCTTATCTGATTTTTGACTGAGTAAGACCGAGGGCCTGTGTGTGAAGATACTTTTGGATCGGGTTGCACGCTGCAGCAGTGTAATACTGATACTTATATGAGGCTGAGGGCCTAGACTTGATGCCACGAGATGGCTTGATATTGCGCTTGGTCCGTAAGGGGCCCCTCCCGGAGTCTGCACACCCCCAGGGAGCGTCGTCGATGATAAATAGATCGGGTTGCACGTCGCAGCGATATTTGGAGTGGGCTGCATGCCGCAGCGGTACCGGTACTGTTTGATGTGTTTGCATTATCTTATTTGTCTGTTATTATCTGTTGTTTTGTGATACTTCTTGCAATATAGACCTGATACTCTAGCATTCCTTGATAACTGAGTGTTGTGCCCGTGGGGCGGAAATTCTGTACTTATCTGCTCTATTTGTTTTGCATTCGTTTCCGTAACCACTGAAAAATGACATTTCAAAAGAGGCTTAAACTGAGTTAAGATGTTTTTCTAAAGATTTAATAGCTTCACTATTTTCTAAAAAGGGTTTATACTGCTTCTATATAGCATGATAATTTGCCATACGTGATTTCTTACCGCTCAGTTCACTACAACAAATTTGATTATCAGTAATGATTTATTTTGTCACCTAAAATTCATAATTCGTCACAAAAGGTCTTTGATGATAAAAAACAATTTGTCAATTTTTTGTCCTTAAAATACCGTCACTAATAGTATACAAAGACAACTTTGTGTTTCGTCACTAAATAAAGTTATATTAAGTACAAAATCATTTTTTGTCCCTAAATTAATAGAATTTATGACGATCTTGTTCGTCAAAATAGGTAATAAAAAAATCATAGTTGATAGTGCATTTTCATCGCTGAAAAGGTCATTAATACCGACAAAACTACTTTGTCACTAACTATTTAGTTTAATTAGCGATGACATAAATTATCTATAAAATTATATATATTTCGTAGTTGAACAATTGCAATATCGTCACTAAAGAATGCCTTTTATATAAAAAAAAAATACTTTGTCCCTAATTGTATAAATTAGTGACAACTTTGCTTTTATAAATATGGTTTACAATTACGTAGTTAAATTACCATTTCGTCACTAAAAATAGTAATTTTACTGACAACAAAAACATTACTACAAAATCATCATGATTATTGACAATTACAATTGTTCAAAATACCAAGATAATTCATTGTCAAAGAAAATATTATATTATTGATAAGGAAATTCTAGGCAAAGTCTATTTTTGTCACATTTATGAACTAATGTCCTATATTAAAAATATGATTGTCTAAAAAGGTATAACATAATCAAATCACTGTTGCATCGATCTCCTTTCTTGTGAGTTCTTTCCACTTGTTTTGGAAGCGAAAGAAAATTTCCCGACTCATTTGATAGATTTGCTGATGGAATTGCTTTGATTGACTTCCATTTACCAATTAGGATTTCTACCATCATCTTTTCTCCCAAAGACTTCTTAATTTCTAAATACCTTTATTCTAGCTTGTCCACAACCTTCCTTGATTCCCGTTGAATCTGCACCCATTTATAAAACAGATAATATATAAAGTACCCATCAAACTTGTTCGAGAAAATCATTTACACACTTAAACTTTACGGGCGACCTTTTACCTCACTATTCTAAACTTAAGTGAATTTAATACCCCTCTCCCCTCTGTGCAAAACGTGTAGTTCACGTTGTAGCTGCGCGCGAAGGAAAAAAAGAACTTAAAACTAATTTAGTGGTCCAGGTGTCACTTTCTAATAGGATATTATAACTAATTAACTTAATATTATTTTTTTCTTTTCTTTTTCGTTTTTTCTTTTTTAACATGAAAATATCATGTTAAAAACCAATTTTTTTATGTTTTTACAAAATTTATTTTTCCAGTTTTTACAAAAAGAAAATCTTTAAAAAAATTGAAAAACTGAAGAAAAAAAACATTTTTCAAAAACGAAAATATTTTGTTGGAAATATTTTTTTCAGTTTTTAAAAAACGAAAATATTTTGTTAAAATTATTTTTTTTCAGTTTTTACTATTTTTTCAGATTTTATAAAAAAAACAATTTTGTTAAAAACCATTTTTTTAAGTTATTACAATTTGTTATGCAAAAGTTTTTCAGTATCTAAACTGAGTAGATACAATTTTTTCAGTTTTTAAACTGAGTAGATACTGAAAAGATTTTGCAAAACAAATTGTAAAAACTTTAAAAAATAGTTTTTTTAACAAAATATTTTTGTTTTTTAAAAACTGAAGAAAAAAAATTCCAGCAAAGTATTTTTGTTTTTGAAAAATGTTATTTTTCAGTTTTTAAAGATATTCTTTTTGTAAAAACTAATCTTTTTTGTATAAACTGATTTTTTTTTTTTGAAAACAGAAAAAATAAATTTCATTTTTTAACAAAATATTTTTGTTTTTTAAGAACTAAAAAAATTATTTTCAACAAAATATTTTCATTTTTTAAAAATATATATTTTTTATTTATTTTAAAAAAATTGTTTTGTAAAAACTGGGAAAACAAATTTGTAAAAACAGATTTTTTTTGTTTTTTAACATAATATTTTCATTTTTTAAAAACTAAAATTTTTAAAAAAAATAAAAAAACTGAAAATAGGGGACTTTATGGCGCATGTAAACACAGCCGCCACAAGACTTGGTTCAGTTTTTTAAGGGGGTATTAAATTCGCTTAAGTTTAGAATAGTGGGGTAAAAGGTCGCCCGTAAAATTTAGGTGTGTAAATGGCTTTTTCGGACAAGTTTGATGGGTACTTTATGTATTATCTCTTTATATAAAAAAAGTCAATTCAAAATACTATTTAACATATATATTAACTAGATGGTGCGTGCCCGTGTTCTGCACGGGCGTATGCCCCACTATTAGAATTTAATATTGAGGTACATGACATGTAAATGCTTATAAACATATGTGGAGTTAATTCAAAACCAATAAATGAACATGGTCTTGACATTCTTTTACTAATTGTAACTTTCAGATATTTTTCTCAAAGGCCAATAAATGGACATGGATATGTGGAGTAAGCCAAATATAACAGAGGAAAAGAGATTAAACAAAAAGTATTTATGATAAACTTAGACATGGAATTGCAGATTCCAAAATCTAGAAGTTGTGTATAAGTCTTTTTCTTTCCTTCTTTCAACAACACATTTAGAATATGATTAGCCAATTCAAGCTTTTTATGATGTTAAAATGCATAAACCACGTTTCAAAGGTGATATAATAAAAGATGCTTCTAAACGCAAAAAAACAGATGCCCATAAAAAAACTAATTTTGCTTACATCTTTAGAATCTCGCAAATTGATTCTCGACTGATCAGATGGTGCTGACTTCGACATCTGTCCAACGAACTCCATTAGAAAAATATATTGGAAAGAAGGATGAATTTATTAAAGAAACTGAAACAAATACCACAAAAGCTTTAGGCTGCAACAATTGCAAGAAGAGCACTTTTTGCAGAAGAAGAAAATAAGAAGAAAATGAAACATATAAAAGCTGCTCGAACTTAAGAAATTTCAAACCTTGGAAAGACCATCAGTAAGGGACATGATTCGAGCCCCAGCGGGTGGAATAAGGGGTTCAGGAACCTACATTGACAAAAGCATACTGATTAGCATTCTTCACCTATACAAATAGTTGTACATAAGTGAAGGGTATCAACCAGGTTTCAGTGAGAATCCACATTGAAGATTGAATCGCCTCTCCTGTTACAAAAAAATAATAAAGTGATTTTCTTTTGACAAGTTGAAATATTATCAACAACTAGGAGGGGCAGAAAAAGCCAAACAACAAGATGGTGAGTATCCAAATATATGTATTTAGAGCATAACATGATTGCCTTATAACTTATCCTCCCATTTTCTTCCACTTCCTTCCTCCATATAAATAGTTAACACGCTCATCCAGCTCTCGTGTCAACTCCAGGTGTTGCTTTTGATCCTCTCCGACAGGGACAAAATTAGACTGCCGAAGGATATTTTGATACATCAGATCCACACATATTCACACACACTTTCAAAATTAGAGTTGGCAGAAAATTGTGCTGGGAACTACAGTGGCATTTGAGCAAGATTCCCAAGGATACCCCAAGATATAATGGTAATCAAAATACTAAATGCAACAAGTCAAGCTTCTAATTCATAAAAAATAAATCCGAGACATTAACTACGGTTAGTGAAGTATGGATCTGGAAACCACCTGGTACAAAAGAATATCAGCAGCCATTAGTACAGGATAGGTTAGAAGGGCAACACCCACATTTTCACCCCCTACATAGAGAAATAATTATTAAAACAACTGGTAGAGACACTGAAAAAACAGTCCGGTATAAGAAAGAGCCAAGTGTTTAAGTGTGAAAGCAAAGAGTTATGATGTTTCTGTAAAAGATGGAGATAAAACCAGCAACTACAGTCTGGATTTTTATGTCATTCCGGCAAAAAGGTTTAGAAGAATTCACCTAAATAGCCGTCTACGATCTACCCAACTGCTTAAACTAAAAATAGCCTGCAGATGTATAATATTTGCATAGTTCAAGTATAACTATGTGTATAACCAAGTATAATCAGTAATCTATGTATATCAGCTAGGGAAAAATATTGAATCCGGCCGGCTATTTGTGCAAAAATCCCAAAGGTTCATTTCAATTTCTTGGTTCCGATTTCAAACATTAAGTATATGGATCAGATATTTCAACAATTGTCATAAGTCTTAATGTCAGAAATGAGAAAAGTAAGAATCCCAAAGCAGACATACATGTTTCTGCTGGAGATAAGGGGTCCAAAAGCATACCCATTAAAAGCATGCTAGTTAATAACATTTCAAAGCATTCTTGTTAATAATATCTTCAAGTATCCATACTCTAAGGGGTATTCATACTGGGTTA
>MU780700.1:0-67662 GCA_026770625.1 Nicotiana glauca
TTTCAATTACTGAGGATAATAGTGATGGAAATTCACAAAAGATTTCAAATAAATTGGCACGAAGCCCAAGTATGGTAATAAGACCAATTTATGATAACAATCAATAATTCTTTATCAAAATACGCGGTAAAATCAACAATCGGGACGGACCAAGTCACAATCCCCAATGGTGCTCTATCACACGCTCATACTTGGCGTGCAAGTCACCATAATACAGCACTATGATGTGCAAGTCCGAGGTTTCAAACCCTCGGGACATCATTTACAAGTATTACCTACCTTGAACCGGCGAAATCTCTAGCCCGCGATGCCTTTTCCCCTCAAACCGGCCCCCACGCGCATCAAATCTAACCAAAGTTAGGCCAAATATATCACAATATGCTTATGGGACATAACCCAATCGAAAGAACTCGAAAAATACTAAAAATCACGAAATTGGCAAAACCCGAGCCCCGGGCCCACATATCAAAAAATTTCGAAATTTATATTTACGAAATCCTCGTCTCGCCATGAGTCCGTACATACCAAATTCACAAAAATCGGAGTTCATTTGACCCCTTAAATTACCATTTCTATCCAAGAGGGTTTTCTACCCTTTTAAACAAAAATTCTCAAATTAAACACCAAAACGTGCAAGAGTTCGAGTTATACAACCAAAATTGAGTTAAGAGTACTTACCCTGTTGTTCTCTATGAAAATCGGACAAAAAATCGCCTTATCCGAGCTCCAAATCGCAAAAATGGAAAATGGGTTCGAAGTCCCATTTCCAAAACTTAACATTATGTCCGGCACTATTCACGTCACTGTTCACAGACACTGTTCACGGCTACTGTTCATGTCACTATTCATAGACACTGTTCACGGGCACTGTTCACGGCTACTGTTCACATGGTACTATTTCTGCAATTTTCTACATTTTTTCTAAATCCGAAATCACTCCGAGACACCTCCGAAACACTCTCGAGCCCTCGGGGCTCCTAACCAAACACATACACGAACTCAACAACATCCTACAAACTTAACCGTGCGATCAAATCGCCAAAATAACGTCATATACCACGAATTAAGCTTTAAAATCCAAGAATTCTTTCAAATTTCATAAAACATCAAATTTTCCATTTTGAGTCCGAAACACGTCAAACGACGTCTGTTTTCAACCAAACTTTACATAAAGTGCTTAAACCATGTATAAGACCTGTACTGGGCGACGGAACCAAAATACGGGCCCGATACCATCACTTTCTAATCAAATTTCATTTTTATTTTCCTTAAATATTTTTAGAAAATAATTTTACTCAAAAATTTATTTCTCGGGCCTGGGACCTGGGAATTTGATGATTCTTGTCCCTATGAGTCACAAATAATAATACGAACATAGAGCTTCAATCGAAAGTCAGTTTGGAGCTCATTTGCGCAGTGAGATATCCATTTCGCTCGTTAACCAATTAACACATATTTCGCGTCAAAAACCCAATCGCGACTTGATGAAATTAAACCAAACTTTCCAGATCAGCCCTATAATTCATTATCAAAGTTTAGAAAGTCTCGAAATCAAATTTCGATCTCTAGAACTAAAAATGGACCTTTGGATCACTACATGTTTATGCTCAAAACGGCACAAATCTTCCAAAAACTCTTCCAAAACTTATCCGAGCCTCATGGGACCCTGACCAAATATGCCAACATAATTCATAACATCATTCAAACCTGTTCCAATCATCAAAATACCTCAAACAACATCACATTACCCAAAACTCATCGAATTCAAGCCTAAGTTTCTAAAAACTTTCGAAATACACTTTCGATCAAAAACCCGACCAAACGATGTCCGAATGACCTTAAATTTTGCCCACACATCCCAAATGACACAATGAAGCTACAACAACTCTAGGAATTTCATTCTAACTCCCGGATCAAAATCTCATCTATCAACCGGAATTCGCCAAAATACTAACTTCGCCAATTCAAGCCTAATTCTACACCGGACCTCCAAAACCACTTCCGATCACACTCCTAAGTCACAAATCACCTCCCGGAGATAACCGAACCATCGGAATTTACATCTGAGCCCTCTAACTCATAAGTCAACATCCGGTTGACTTTTCCGACATAAGCCTTCTTAAAGGATACTAAATGTCTCATTTCTTATCAAAACCGTTCCAAATCAACCTAATTACACAAGATACGGATAATGAAGCATAGAGAACCTGAAAATGGGGAAAACGGGGCGGTAACTCATGAGACGACGGGTCGGGTCGTCACATTTCACCTTCCAGTCAATTTAATTCAGCTTAAACTCTTTTCTTGGAGACAAAGTGTCTCAATTCGTTTCAAAAACCTTTGCGAACCCGAACCAATTCTCCCGACAAGTTACATAAGAACCGTGAAGTATGAATTTAGCAGTATATGGGGAGACAAGGTTGTACTTGTTCAAAACAACCGGTGGGGTCGTTACATAATTGGGGTCCGATTTGGCTATAATTGAAAGCCAAATTTGGCTGCTATTTAAATAACAACTTTTTTCTTATTTAATTTATAAAAGTAATAGATAATTTTTGGAAAATAATTTAAGGTACCAAAAATTATTTGGAATACATAATTAGCAATTTAAAAATGCAGGGTCCAATTTTATGCATATAAACATAATTAGATCTCAAAATGGGCTAACATTGCAATTATATGTAATTTAGCTTTAAAAATACTAAAATGTGATTGCAAAAATATATAAAAATTACCGTAGTCATATTTTGGAATAAATATAGAAATCCAATAGATGAATTATCCAAACAATAATTTTGAAAATAATTATTGGGGATTTTATGGATATAAAGGGAGAAAATAAATCAATTTAAATCCTTAAAATTATGGTAAAAATAATAAAAACCTTGGGCATGCTTATATATATATATATATATATATATATATATATATATATATATATATATGCTATTTTGAAGGTATTTTTGCATATTTAAAATATATAGGGAAAAATTGGGTATCAACAAAACCGATTAAACACAATAAAGGAAAGTGCGCGGCATCACCCTTCATGTTTTTACTCTCAACCTTAACATATAAATTAACAGAAACAACATGGTATCACCCTTCGTGCATTAACTCACATATTATGATACGGCATAACCCTTCATGCATTAACACTTACAATATGGCACGGTATCACCTTTCGTGTATTAACACTCTCCCTCACCATGAGCAATGAACAAATAACAATAGAGAAATGGGATAACAAGAACAAGTCTTACTTCAACTTTTTGCTCCGCAATACCAACCTCAACTTTGAAATCAATACTCAATTATCTCCAAAATTTCGTAAACATGATAAGAATGATCAATTTAAAAATACTAGTTTAAACATAAATAACATAGTCAAAGAAGGCAATAATTACAAGGAACCAAGTCCCACCCGCATGCTTTAACCCGACAACAACGCATAAGTACTCGTCACCTCACATATATGTTGTACCCAACATCTAAACATGTAGCAAATAGACAAACAAGTCATATTCCCTCAAGTCAAGGTTAACCACGACACTTACCTCGCTCCAAGGACCAAACTCTAAGCTTAACCACAACTTTGACTTTCAAACAAGCCTCCGAACCAATGGAATCTAGCCTTAAGATCTACTCACGATTGTAAAGGATTCAATCTAGGCCATTATTAAAAAAGTCAACCAAAGTCAACACCCGTGCATGTTTTGTCCAAACCCAAAATTCGAACCAAAACCCGATTATCCGTTCACCCCCGAGCCCGATTATGAGTAATAACACCCTGGCAAGGGAGATAATATCAAAGGCAATAACATCTCGGTAAGGGAGACAATATCATAAACCTATTCTTTTTTTCACAAATTACTTCAGAACTCAATTCTCAACTTGAGTCAATGCTCTACAATGTTCAACTACCAATAATACTTCTATAAGCCTTGTTCAACATTAGAAATCATCATATTAAGCATGGACAATACAAAATGGAGTCACATCAATCATAGTATAAGACTCACGGGCATGCTTCACACCGACGTATAGATACTTGGCACCACACCTATACGTCGTACTCCATAATTAACACATAGCAAATAAGACCAAGACTCCTATTCCCTCAAGCTAAGGTTAGACCAAACACTTACCTCAATGTCACGAACACAATCAAGACTTGATTACCGCTTGACCCCTCAATTCCACCACCAATTCGCTTGTATCTAGCCACAATTTACTTAAAGATGTAAATAAATGCTAAATGAATCAATTCTAATGCATGAAAATAGGTTTTCTAATGATTTCCCAAAAAAGTCAAAAATCAACCCCGGGCCCACATGGTCAAAGCCTGATCACCCATTCACCCACGAACATAAATATATAATTTATTTTTAAAATTAGACCTCAAATCGATATTCAAATCCCCAAAAATTGAAAATCCTAAGTTCTACCCAAAATCACCTTATTTCCCATGAAAACCCCTTGAATATGAATTCAAATCGTGTGAAAAGATGTTATGGATTGAAGAAAATGAGTTAGAAATGATTTACTAATAATTCAAAGAAGTTGATGCCTTTAAAAAATTTCCCAAGATGTTTTTAGGGTTTGAAGAGTTGTAAAAATGAATGAAATCCTGTTAAAATTTCATTTAGCAGATCTCAGATGTCGCAATTGCGACCAGGGTTCGCAATTGCGACCTGTTGGCCCAAGTTCGGGTGAAGTTTTGAATAATGACAAATGAACTCAGTCATGGACTAGGTCCATCATGCGAGGCACAGTATTTATCAACCTACACATGTGAGATACACGTGAATGAGATAAGTCTCAGTGATCAAGCAGCAATATCTCCTGAACTGATAAAAAACGATGCATATTGGATGAGGGCAGAAAATCTCCTTATGAGAAGCGGACACAATCAGGATAAAGGATAGGGTTGGAGTTTGTGTTGTTCAAGGACTCAACTTCGATGGAAGATCAACAATCGAGTCTCAATCAAACTCTAATTACTAACTCATTAAATAACAATGATTGTTCTCTTTTACAGGTATTGCACAAATGCAGAAGTTAAACTAAATTGAGAGCAAAGGAGCGAGGAAAATTTACAAGCAATTTATGTGAGATTTAAGTGTGCATTCCTGAAGCTACTTGGACAAGATAGAAGAACCAATTCCATTGTGTCTTTCTTTTATTCTAGTTCCATTGTAGTAGGTGATTTAAACTTGTACCTTTCAACTTTCATAGAAGCAATTGTATTAGGTATCTAAAGTATTCAAGTTAGAGTTAACTTGAAGTTGTCGCAACAGTTGAGGCTGTGTGCCACAACAGGATTAGAGTTTAATCCTTAGGTTTATAAGAGTTTTGTCAATGCTATTTTGGGTCAGTGATTTTAGTGGAAGTTTGGGAAAATCCTACTAAGCAGTAGGTCGTGGTTTTTCACCTTTTGATCCAGGTGTTTTCCACGTAAAAATCTCTGTATTTTTTATTTTATGTACTTTTAATTTCGCAAACAGTAGTAGAAAGTACACCAAGAAGAACCAGGTTCTTCTAGAGCAAAAATTGGGTAGCACATATATCGCCCCCCTCTTGTGTGGTATTGACATTTAGAACATCAATTGGTATCATCAAGGTTATCTTTGAAGAGGCTAACACCTTAGGAAAAGATCAACATGAGTGCACCACCTGGGAACTGGGAAGGGCAATCCACTGCTAGGCTACCACTCTTCAATGGATAATACTATTCTTGGTGGAAGAACAGGATGAGGGATCACATCATTAGAGAAGACTATGAACTCTGGCACATAGTTACTGATAGTCCCCTAGAAACTACAAAGAAGAATACTGAAGGAGTGGACGTGCCAAAGACAAAGGCTGACTGCACTGCTGAAGACCTGAAGAAGTGGGAGAAAAATGCTAAAGCCAAGAAATGGCATGTGTGTGGACTAGGTCCTGATGAGTATAGAAGAATCCAAAATTGTACCAATGCTAAGGAAATTTGGGACACCTTGTAAGTGGCTCATGAAGGAACACCTCAAGTGAAGAGGTCTAGAGGAACACTGATGTATTCTCAATATGAGAATTTTACTATGAAGGAAGAAGAAAAAATTCAAGATATGTATAATAGGTTCACTACATTTACAAATGAACTCAAATCTCTTGGAAGGATTATTCTTGAAGAAGACAAGGTTGAGAAAATCTTGACAAGGGTTCTGCCAGTCTCATGGGAAAGCAAAATCACCGCTATTCAGGAATCAAAGAATATTGCTACCCTCAAGCTGGATGAACTAATTGGAAACCTTACTGCATATGAAGTAAGAAGGCAAACCATGAAGATGGATACACCCAAGAAGGAAAGAAGTCTGGCTCTCAGAATTGCTGAAGGTTCAGATCTAGAGGATGATGAAATGGCTATGATCACAAGAGATTTCAAAAAGTACCTTATAAGAGGAAAGGGTTCTTCAAGAGGTACAACCTTTAACAAGCCAAGGGCTCCTGAGAAATAGACCAATAAGGGTTTCTACAAGTGTCGTAAGACTGATTACATGATCAATAACTGCCCTCAATGGGAAATTGAGTGGAAGAAAGAAAGGGTTGAATGAAGGAGCAGGAAGAAGGAACATGTTCAACCAAAAGGAACAAAGGCTCAACAAAGGCTATGGTTGCTGCTTGGGGAGAAACATCAGATGAGGACTCAGAAGATGAAGCTGGAGAAGAATAGGATATTATGGCCATCGGAGAGTCAGATGATGAACAAAAGGTAAGTATTCTTCATCTCAAAGACAAAATTAAATTTCTGTCTAATGAAAGGCTGGCGGAGCTATTACTAGATTTCATTGATGAGTTTGAGACAATTAACAATGAGAAGGAAGAACTGTCTAGGGAATGCGTGATCATAAAAGCAAAATAATAAAGTTTAGATTCTAGGTCAAATGAGTGTGATAGCAAAAATGCTGAGTTGAAGAATCAGGTTCTTGAACTTGACACCAGTGTCCTAGAACATAGGTCTAAAAACTTAAAACTGAAACTAGGAACAGAAAAGAAGAAAGCTGATCACACATATCCCACTCTAGAGGAAAACTTAGAAAAAATGAAGGATGGATTGTATAAAAAGGATGAGCTGATTAAAGTCCTAAAAGAAGATCTACGAAAAGTGAAACATGAACTAGACAGAACTTCCAAATGGAACAAGGCCTTTGATGCTCTCTCTTGGTTGCAAGAGCATCACAGTAGAAAAAAAAGAGGACTTGGCTATGGGACTCAAGAACCAAAGTGGGACCCTAAGAGCAAGTACCTCCATTTCCTGAGAATAAAATATGCACACACTGTGGCAAGACTGGCCATTACAAAAATGAATGTAATGCAAAAGTAAAGGCCACTCAAAAGAACAAAGACTTTGTTCAAGAGAAAAGTAAGCTGCTTGGGTGGGAAAGAAGGAATTTGATTCATCCTTTTGCCTATAGAAAGAGACCCAAACTAGTTTGGGTTCCTAAGACTAACCCCTGCTTTCTTTTTGTAGGTCGAAGTGAAAGGAAGCAACCAAATATGGTATATGGATAGTGGTTACTCCAAACATATAACTGGGAGCAAGGACCAGTTCCTTTCACTTGAGAACTTAAAAGGAGGTAATGTCTCCTTTGGTAATGGAAATAAAGGTGAGATAATTGGGGTTGGAAAGGTAGGTAAGACAGATTCTCATTGCATAGAGAATGTCTACTTGATAGATGGCTTGAAATATAGCCTAATAAGTGTGTCACAACTGTTTGACAGAGGTAATCTTATGGCTTTCACCTCTACAAAGTGATTTTTGCTTAACCTTACCACTCACAAGATTGTTTTACAGGGAAAAAGAGTTAACAATATTTACATTGTAGATTTGTTCACTTTGTCAGAAAATGAACTCACTTGCCTAAGTATGTTGGTTAATGATCCCCTCATGTGGCACAAAAGACTTGGTCATGCCAGTCTAAATCAGCTAAAAAAATTAATCTCCAAGGACTTGGTGATAGGGTTACCCAACATCAAGTTCAAGGAAGACAAAGTTTGTGAGGCATGTGCATGAGGGAAGCAGGTAATATCATCCTTCAAGCCAAGAAAATAGTAAGCACATCCAAGTCGTTGGAACTGGTTCATATGGATCTTTGTGGTCTAATGAGAACAATGAGCAAAGGTGGAAAGAAATATATAATGCTACTTGTTGATGATTATTCTAGATTTACCTGGGGTACTATTTCTTACACCTGAAGATGAAGCATTTGATATGTTTACTACTTTTGTTAGAAAAACTCAGAAACATATAGGAAATCAACTTGCATCCATTAGGTCTGATCATGGAACTGAATTTGAAAATGAAAAGTTTGCTGAATACTGTGATGAAAATGGTATAGATCAAAATTTCTGTGCCTCTAAGCTCCTAAACAAAATGGAGTAGTTGAAAGAAATAACATGACCCTTGAGGACATGGCTAGGACCATGCTACTTTCTAGTAAACTGCCCCACAGCCTTTGGGTAGAGGCTGTAAACACTGCATGTTACATAATCAATAGATGCATGACTAGACCTCTTGTAGAGAAGACTCCCTATGAGTTACTTAAAGGGAGAAAACAAAATATATCCCATCTTAGGTCATTTGGTTGTAAGTGCTTTGTGCACAATAATGGAAAAGACTCCCTAGGTAAGTTTGATCCCAGAAGTGATGAGGGAGTATTCTTGGGATATTCTTCACATAGCGAAGCATATAAAGTGTTTAACAAAAGAACTTTGTGTGTAGAAGAAAGTGTACATGTAGTATTTTATGAAACTAACATTCTTTTTAAGAGATAGAAACATGAAGATGAAGCCATTGGATTGGTAAAGGACTTGACTGAAGCCTCAGCCCAGGTCAAAGTGGCCCCAATAGAAGGAACATGTGATGGAACAGGTTCTTCCATATAGAGAAACCTGACAGGGGGAACTAATCAAAGAGGAATTGAAATAAATCCCTTAAAGGAACCTGTTTATGACCCTGTTTCTCAGCAACAAAACATGGGAGAAACATCTGGCAAAAACTAGTTGGTTGTGAAACCTCACAAGTATCAAAGTTTTCATCCCATTGAGAACATTATCACTGATCAAACATCTGGAGTTAAAACTAGATCACAATTAAAGAATCTGTGTGCTTTTGATGCCTTTTTGTCTCTTTTAGAACCTAACAATGTTATTGAGGCTTTTTAGGATGCAGATTGGGTGATTGCTATGCAAGATGAACTCAACCTGTTTGAGAGAAGTCAAGTTTGGCATGTATTTCTAAGACCAAATGACAGATCAATCATTGGTACAAAGTGGGTCTTCAAAAGCAAACATGATGAAGATGGCACAGTTACAAGAAACAAGGCAAGATTGGTTGTCCAAGGCTACAACTAAGAGAAGGGCATATACTATGATGAGACTTTTGCTCCAGTTGCAAGACTAGAGGCAATCAGACTTCTCATAGCCTTTGCAGCACACATGGAATTTACTCTTCATCAAATGAATGTTAAAAGTGCCTTCCTGAATGGCTACCTGAAAGAAGAAATGTTTGTAAAACAACCTCCAGGGTTTGAAAGAAAGAAATGTCCTAAGCATGTGTACAAGCTAGACAAGGTTCTCTATGGACTAAAGCATGCCCCAAGAGCATGGTATGAAAGATTGTCCAAATTCCTGCTGGAGCATGGGTACAAAAGAGGTAAAATTGATAGTACCTAATTCTTAAGGGAAAAAGGTAAGGATCTCCTTGTTGTACAAATATATGTCGATGACATAATCTTTGGGGCGACCACTGATAAGCTAAGTAAGGACTTTGCAAAATTAATGGGAAGCAAGTTTGAAATGAGCATGATGGGTGAGATTAACTTCTTTTTAGGCTTACAAATCAAACAAAGTCCTAGTGGAACCATGATCCATCAGCAGAAGTATGCAAAGGATCTAATCAAAAACTTTAAAATGGAAGAATCCAAAGAATTAGACACAACCATTGCAACTGCTACTATATTAGACGTTGATGAACCTGGTTCATTTGTTGATCAAAAGTTGTATAGGGATATGATTGGTTCACTTCTGTATCTTACTGCTAGTAGACCTGACATTATTTTCGGTGCAGGGCTTTGTGCTCGTTTTAAGGCAAATCCAAAAGAGTCCCACTTGACTGCTGTCAAGAGGATACTAAGATACCTGAAAGGAACCACTGATCTGTGTCTTTGGTATCCTAAAGGTAGTAATTTCAATCTAGTAGGATATGTTGATGCTGATTATGCAGGTTTCCTAGTGGATAGGAAGAGCACCTCAGGTAAGGCACACTTCCTTGGTTCATGTCTTGTGTCATGGGCTGCCAAAAACCAAAACTTAGTGGCACTATCTACTGCTAAAGCTAAGTATGTTGCTGCTGCTTCTTGTTGTGCTCCATTTCTATGGATCAAACAATAGTTGGTAGATTTTGGAATTGAAGTGAGATGTATACCAATATTCTGTGACAACACTAGTGCTATAAGTATGAAAAAGAACCATGTTCATCATACGAGGACTAAACAAATAGATGTTAGACACCACTTCTTAAGAGATAACTATGAGAAAGGAATGATTTCAATAGAATTCTGTGTTACTAATAAACAAATAGTTGATATTTTTACTAAAGCACTGAGTAGAGAAAACTTTGAGAAGAACAAGTTGGAATTAGAGATGATTAAGATCACCTAATAGGTCCAGTTCAGAATGCGCAATGAAAAAAAAATTGAAAAAGATTTTTTTTTTGGTTAGGAGTTCTAACTCTTTGTAAATATCTAGATCAATTCTTAATCAGTTTCATACTTTAATTAATATACTCCTGTGACATGTGTATATATGACTCACTAATCTCTTACAAAGTGTTTCTATTATGGCATTTGAGGCATGTTCAACAGAGTTTTATATGAAGAGCCTGGTTCATCAGTATGTGTTCATATGAAAGCGCAGATATGTTTTCTACACTCTTCACAATTAGAAATATTAATTATCTAATCATGAGCAGAAGTCCTACATTCGTCAAATTCCCAGAAATTTTATCCGTTGAGCATTGAACCAGTTTCTTTCTCCTAGAACTCTAAAAATTGGGATTTTTGCCTAAAATCTAGGGATGCCTAGTAATTACTAAGAAACGGGAATTAAACCTTGATTAGAATTCTAATTGACCCCTCAAAAAGCTGTCGTTACTGCACTTATGACTAACTGCCTTTAAATACACACCACACCTCTTCTTCATAATCCCGTAACCGTCAAAACTTCTCCAGTTCTGATCGCCCTTCCTCTCCAAAATTCCTAAATTTTCTCAAAGAAACAATCAACCATGTCTAACTGCCAAGATAATCCTGACACTCCCCCACCAACATCCCCCTCTAATACATCCTCATCTACTCCTCGTAGTGAATCGCCAAAACCTAGGTTTCGTAGGAAGAAAATGTTGGCTAGAAAAACTGTAGCATCTGGAGCCCTAAGGAGAGTTCTAAATGAGAAATTGAAGGCTAGAAAGATGAAGGAAAGTCCTATTCAAAAATCTGACTCCAACTCTAAGTATGAAGCTTTTGTTTCTGCCAGTGAAGATGAATAACATGGGTCTTCTGATACTGGCAAAATTCAAGAAACTCCTAGTCTTGTGTGGTATTTTCTTCTGTGGTTTAAGTCATAGAAAATAGGTTTGTTCTAGTTGGTCCTATTAAAATGTAAAGGTGGCTGAATCAAGTAGGAGTGGAGGTATAAATAAAGGAAGAGAGAGAGAGAGAGAGAGAGAGAGAGAGAGAGAGAGAGAGAGCAAGTGGTGATGAGAGGGGAAATAGGAAGGAAAAGCTTCTTGCTATCTGTGGAGGTATTGAAGAAAATGGGGCATCCAGTCAGGGGGGAAGTGGTTCTGGGGAGGCGGCTGAAGGTCTTGTTCATCTAACCAAGCACCGAGATGAACCTGGTTCATCAGCTGAGGAAACCCTGGCTAACCTTCTGAAAATATGATCCAAAGAAGCGTAAAGCTTTTTCACAAAAGGCTCCAACTGCTTCCAAGCCATCCAAGAAAAGCAAAACTTCATCACCAAAACCTACTGTCCCTTTAGTGCCTAAGGGAAGAGCTACTAGAAGCAATGTCAAACAAAGTGAAGCAGAGTTACAGAAAGCTTTGGAAGAAAGCAGGAAGAAGAAGAAGGAGAAGGGAAAATCGAAAGTTGTAGAAAGCTCTGAAGCAGCAAAAGAAGAAGAGGAGATGGAACTGGTCCATCAAGAAAGGGGAACAACTATAGAGGTTCCTACACCCAAACCCAAAAAGTCCAAGACTTCCTCTAAGAGGTCATCCTCTGTACCTGTACCTCCTGAATCCTCTGTAGCCAAAAGAATAAGGTCTGATGTGAAAGGTAAGCAAAGAAAATTGTTGAAGAAGATGAAGAGTGGAGTGGTGAAGAAGAAGAAGAAAAGAGGAATCTGAGAAAGAAAAGACAGGTTTGCCATCTTTGGAAGAAGAATTGTTTTGAAGGGAAGACTATTGACAGACCTGGATAAACTAGGAATGGGGAGATTGGTGGATGTCATAGCTGCACAAGGCTGGAAGGACATGGTCCTTGAAATGGATGGGAAGCTGGCCAGGAAAGAACTAATTGAGTTTATGGCAAATGCCACTGAGAAGAATGGTATAGTCACCAGCCTGGTGAAAAGAGTAAAAGTGGAGTTTGATGCAATCCAACTGGGTGAGATTCTGGACCTACCTAGTGAAGGGTATGATGATTATGCAAGGCAAAGGTGGCCATGTCTGGATTCTCTCCCACTGCTCTTCAAATCACTAGGAATTTCTGTGTTGCTAAAGCTGCTGAAGATGTGCATGAAGCCAGATTCGTACAGAAAAGTGAGATGAGGCCTGGGCACAAGGTCTTGTTTGAGTTTATCAATAAGTGCGTACTTCCCAGACAGGAGAGAAGGTACACTACCAAGTACATGGACCTGGTGCTTATGGAGTGCATTGTGAGAGGAATACAGATAAATTGGCCTACTTTTATTGTCAAATTACTAGACAAGGTCATTAATGGATCCAAGGCACATGCTACTCCACATGGGTTCATACTGACTACTGTGCTGGAAAGGCTGAGGGTGCCTTTGAAGAAATGGGAAATGGCATCAAGCAAGGAGCATTTTGGTGTTAAGACCTTACTGGCTTGTGACTATCCTGTCAATTTCATCCCAGTTGAACCTGGTTCATCTCTGAGAATACCTATCAACAGCAAGGTTAGGGCTTTAGTTTGGAACTAAGGATGCTGAATTTGTTAGGCTCCAGGTTCATGTAGCTGAATTGGAAACTGAAAGAGATGGACTAAGAGCCGAGCTATCAAAATAAAAGGAGAAGAGTGATGGAATGCTTCATAATATTCTTAACCCTCTCCAATCTCAACCCTCTAGTTCCTCCAAGCCCTAGGTCTTCCAGTACTTGTCTTTAGATCCAGTTTAGTACCCCCCTAGCGACCCCCTAGTGACCCGATTTAGGGATGTTTCTGTTTTTTTGCTCATGGTTTGGAAGTTTTTTCTTTCTTTTTGTGGTTTGTTTGTGGAAACATATCCTTTTATCAATGACAACTGTTGTTTCTCTTGCTCTATGATGATTCTGATCTTAATAGTTTAATTATGTCTGTTGATTATTGATTAATTGAACCATGTTTTCACTTGCAGTTGCCCTAGTAGCCACGAGTAACTTTTAAAATCTGGGATTCACATTGTGTATGCAACTTTTCGATGGTGCCAAAAGGGGGAAGAGATATTGTGCTTTACTCTTTATTCTGAATAATATGGTATTTATAACCTAATTAAACCTGGTCCTTGATGATAAGTTAAAATTCTAAGTTAACTGGGGATGGTTAAGCTGAGTTCTTATAGGTTCTTTGATCAGTAAAAGCACAGAGTTTGTCATGAGTTTATCATCATCATAAAGGGGGAATTTGTTGGCCCAAGTTCAGGTGAAGTTTTGAAGAATGACAAATGAAATCACTCATGGATCAGGTCCAACATGTGAGGTACAATGTTTATCAATCTACACATGTGAGATACATGTGAAGGAGATAAGTCTCAGTGATCAAGCAGTAATATCTCCTGAACTGATTAAAAATAATGCATATTGGATGAGGAGAGAAAATCTCCTTATGAGAAGAGGACACAATCCGGATAAAGGATAGGGTTGGAGTTTGTGTTGTTCAAGGACTCAACTTCGATGGAAGATCAGCAATTGAGTCTCAATCAAACTCAAATTACTAACTCATTAAATAACAGTGATTGTTCTCTTTTACAGGTATTGCACAAACGCAGAAGTTAAACTAAATTGAGAGAAAAAGAACGAGGCAATTGTGCAAGCAATTTATGTGAGATTTAAGTGTGCATTCCTGAAGCTACTTGGACAAGATAGGAGAACCAATTCCATTGTGTCTTTATTTTATTCTAGTTCAATTGTAGTAGGTGATTTAAACTTGTACCTTTCATCTTTCATTGAAGCAATTGTATTAGGTACCTAGAGTATTCAAGTTAGAGTTAACTTGAAGTTGTCGCAACAGTTGACATTGTGTGCCACAATGAGATTAGAGTTTAATCCTTAGGTTTACAAGAGTTTTGTAAATGCTATTTTGGCTCAGTGATTTAAGTGAAAGTTTGGGAAAATCCTACTGAGTAGTAGGTCGTGGTTTTTTTTACCTTTTGAGCCAGGTGTTTTTCACGTAAAAATCTCTGTGTTCTTTATTTTATGTACTTTTAATTCTGCAAATAGTAGTAGAAAGTACACCTAGAAGAACCAGGTTCTTCTCGAGCAAAAATTGTGTCAAACATAAATCACCTTGCCTCTTGTGTGGTATTGACGTTTAGAACATCACGACCAGTGTTCGCAATTGCGAACCCCTTCGAAACCTGTTGTCTTTGCATTTGCGAAGAATTAGTCGCAATTGCGACTCTGCCCTTTTTGAATTTGCGATAAAAGGGTCGCATTTGCTATCAAGGCCTGCCCAGGCTTGGTTCGCATTTGCGACGTCTGGGTCGCAATTACCAAGCCTACAAACTTTGCAATTGCGAAACTTGGTCTCGCAATTGTGAGATCAATGGCGTGGGCAAAAATACCAGATACCAGTAATCTATCCTAAATCCAATTTCACCCTGCGGCCTATCCAAAATTCAGCCGAGCCCTCGGGGCTCCACATGCACGCAAGTCCAAAACATCATACAGACTTGCTCGTGCGATCAAATCATCAAAATATCAACAACAACAACTATGAATTAAGCCTCAAATTCATGAAATCACTCAAGAACATTGAAATTACTATTTTCTTAACTATACGTCCGATTTATACCAAATCAATTATGATTTCCACAAAATTTTACATATTCAACTTAATTATTATTTTACAGTTGTATCGGGTTCCGGAACCAATACACGGGCCCGATACCATCAACCAATTATATAAATTCTCTTCTAAAAGCCTTTGTATTTTCTAGCAAATAATTTTCTTTAAAAATTTATTTCTCGGGCTTGGGGACCTCAAAATCTGATTTCAGACATACGCCCAAGTCCCAAATTTTACTACAGACCCTATGAGACCATCAGATCACGGGTTCGGGTCCGTTTACCAAGAATGTTGACCAAAGTCAACTTTAATTAATTTTAAAGGCCAATTTCTTTAGTTTTCTTTGATTTCGCATAAAAACTTTCCTAAAATGTGCTCAGACTGCGCACGCAAATGAAGGTGAGACAAAAAGAGGTTTTTAAAGCCTCGGAACACAGAATTTACTTTTAAAACTGGGTCATCACATTTTCCATCTCTAAAATAACCGTTCTTCCTCGAACGGACATAAGAAAAGTACCTGAGTCGGAGAAAAAACGGGGATATCATCTCTGCATACCAGACTCAGACTCCCAGGTAGCTGCCTCGGCAGGCTGACCTTTCTACTGAACACGGAAAGAAGGGAAATTTTTCAATCTCAACTAACGAACCTGCCAGTCTAGAATTGGTACCGGCTCCTCCTCATAGGACAAGTCCTTGTCCAGCTGGACAGTGTTGAAGTCTAACACGTGGGATGGATCACCGTGATACTTCCGAAGCATGGACACATGAAACACTGGATGCACAACTGATAAACTCGATGACAACGCAAGTCTATAAGCCACCTCTCCCACTTGATCAAGAATCTCAAATGGACCAATAAATCAAGGGCTTAGCTTGGTCTTCTTTCCAAATCTCATTACGCCCTTCATAGGCGACACCCAAATCAACATCCGCTCGCCGACCATAAATGCCACGTCACGAAACTTACGGTCCGCATAACTCATTTGCCTGGACTGAGCTGTACGAAGTCTATCCTTAATAGTCTTAACCTTTTCCACTGCATTGTATATTAGATACGTACACAACAACCGAGCATCTCCCAGCTCAAACCACCCAACCAGCGACCGACACTGCCTACCATATAAAGCCTCATTGGGAGCCATCTGGATGCTCAACTGGTAGCTGTTGTTATAGGAAAACTCCGCTAAAGGCAAGAACTTATCCCATGAGCCTCCAAAATCAATAACAGAAGCTCGAAGCATATCCTCTAAAATCTGAATAGTACGCTCGGATTGCTCGTCTATTTGAGGATGAAATGTTGTGCTCAACTCGACCCGTTGTTGATACCTAATTTTTTTTATATATATTTTTCAATATGCAAAATACCTTTAAAATAGCATATGTATGCATATATAAGCATGTCCAAGGGTTTTATTATTTTTTCATATTTTTAAAGGTTTTTTTAAATTGTTTTATTTCCCCTTTTATCCATAAAATCCCCAATAGTTATTTTCAAAATTATTATTTTTGATAATTCATCTATTTAATTTTTATATTTATGCCAAAATATGGTGAAAGTAATTTTACAATTTTATTTAGTATTTTTAAGGCTAAATTGCAATATTAGTCATTTTAAGGTTTAATTACGTTTTATACGTATAAAAATTGGATCCTGTATTTTTATATTGTTATTTATGTATTATAAATCATTTTAGCCTTTTAAATTAATTTTGATAAACTATTTTACTATTTGTTATAAATTAAAAAGGAAAAAAGTAGCTATTTAAAATGTTGCCAAATTGGCTTTCAAATAAAACCCCAATTTCCCAACCCAATTTTAATTTAAACCCAAACCTAACCCAATTTTAATCCAAGCCCAACTGGATCCCCACCTACCCCATTTGATCAAATTGATCATTCAAATCAACAGTCCCCTTTCCCTTTATCATTTTTTAACCCAAATAACCCCCTAACCTAATTCATTTCCTACCAACACGCTGCCTTTGAATCCCCTTTCCCATCTAATTCTCTCTGCAAACTCACTCAAACCCTAGCCGCCGCCACCCAAATCAACCTTAATCCCCTTCTATCCTCACTCAAACCATGGACTCTCATGGATGTTTGAGACGTACACCGGTCCCCTATGTCTACTGGTTGCCTTTTTTTCATGATTTCATGGAATGATCTCGAAGAGATCTAGTCCAAGCCTTGCTCTACTTCTATCCATGGTCTCTTTCCAGCCATCCATGGTTGTTCGAGTCAGATCCATGTCTTTTCCGGCTAGATCGGTAACTTTTCGAGGTTTTCTCACTTTTCTCGTTTCTCTGAAACCCTAACTTTTAAGACTTTCTGAGTTTTCTTTCAGATCTATCTTATATTTATGTGTGTTATGAACCTCTTGGTGTTTTTCTCAAAGGTTTCTCTGATTTGGTTTAAAAAATAACTCATCATCTTTAAAGATTAGGGTTTTCTTAACCTCTTTTAAAAGACTTCTTCTCCGATTTTCAGTGTTGTCTTATGATTTTACTATGTTTAAACAGTTTGTTTATGTTTTTCTTCAACCTGGTTCATCGTGTTAAAATCCTAAGCATTTTGGTTTTATCCTATGTCTTGGAACTGCCTTTGTGTATTTTGCATGTATACTCGTCTCGATTGAGTTCTTTGTGTTTAGATCCTTTCATTGTCTATCTTAACGTATTCTGAGTTCTCACCGCTTTTTAACTCAGCTCTGTTAAAAACCTAATTTCTTAAAAGATTTTTTTTCACTTACTACTATAAGTTTAAAGACTTTCTTGCTTCTGTGTGTTGATCTTCTTTGCCTATTAAGCTGGTTTTTCACTATGGTCCTATATGTTAGCCATGACCACTTGACTTTGTTGACTACCATGCTTCGAGTGGGTTCTTTGACTACTGAGTCCTTAGCCTACTCATGTTACTGTTGTATGTTTGTGCTCATCTAGCTGCTTCTTTTTGTCAATATGTTTGACCTTGAATGTCTGATAGTCATGTTCATTCTTCTCTATTTATATGCCAAAGTGCAGAATCATGATTGCTTCTTGATTGGTCTTGATTTCCTCAAGTTACTATTTATTGCAAAGGCTTTCTTATAAACCCCTAATTTTACTCGTTTGTTTAAGTTGGTTGGTTCCCTTCCTTTATTTGCTGTGATGTTTTACCCTTAGACGCAATTATATGCCCTATACTTTTACTACCCCTTATATGGTAAAAATCAATCCCTCTCAAACTGATTTTCTTTCTTTAATTACCCCTATTTGTATAGGTTGGAGCAATAACTCCTTGATTTAGGGGAAGTACTTGTATTAATTGATTCTAATGATGATTATTTCCATATTTATGTTAAACCTTTAATTGTTACCTTATTTTTACTTATTTTCAAAACTATAAATACTATACCTATTAGATCATATTTTAATGATGCAATTAATATGCATGTGCAGGAGTTCAAAGAAGTAAAAGGAACTATTAGAACAGTTATGTCGAATGAGGAAGGAAGCTATTCAGAAGGGAAGCTGCGTAAAATACTTACGATGTACAAGGAAAGAAAAAGTATAACATCAGCAAATCAGGATTATCTACATGATTCTAGGAAACCAAATCTGCCACAGTGGAATAACGATTCAGCGCAATCTGTGATTGTCGAGCCTGATCAAATCACTGAAGAAGCATTAAAGCTAGAAGATCCGGATAGGAGTCAAGATTAGAAGGTCCAACAAACAAGGAAGAATCCTGTCAAACCCGTTATCTGCCGAAGGAAAAGATCTGAAGAGATGCAACAGATAGCTATTTATTTTTAGAAAGGATAAACTCTTTCCAAGGATCAAAACCCTTGGGTTGACAGGACTTCACCATTCACCCTTTATAAATTCGCAGTATAACTCCATCCTTAGAATACTTTGAACGCACCAAAATAACTCTCTTCTTTCTACTATAAACAAGCATAGTAGCCTACTTAGATGTGCTGTGTCATAAGTCAGAGATAGAAAGAGGGCATACAGCTGGTGAGGCATTGTATCAAACGAGTGCTAGAAAATTTGAGCTATATACATCACCACTGTACTCGAGAGAAAATTCATTTGCTTGAAGAGAAATCCCTTGCAACCCAAGGGGACTGGATTAGGATTCACATTGAATCCGAACCAGTATAAAATTTCTGGTGTCTTTAATTCCTGCATTTATTTTCAGCATATTATCTCCAACTGTTATCTCTGCAAGATTGCCATATTCAGTCGACTACTAAAGTTTTAAGTCACCTTAATAACGATTAATTTTAATTAGTGACAATTCACCCTCCCTCTTGTACTTTCAATTGGTATCAGAGCAAGGCTCGCATTTTTGTTTTCTGCTTAACAGCTTGTGAGAAAAAGAACATGGCAAATCAGGTTATTATAGGATCTCTCTTTCAGGAAGGAACTTCACAAGTAAGGCCACCTTACTTCAATGGACAACACTTCTCCCACTGGAAAATTCGAATGGAAATCTTCACCAAGGCATACGACGTCAAGGTATGGAGAGTTATCAAAAAGGGAAACTACCCACTTCCTGCTAGCACTCCACCACTCGCTGATCCTGATGATATAGACTCATACTCAAAGGAACAACTGGAAGCCGCTCAAATAAATCACAAGGCAAGAAATATTCTTCACAATGCAATAAGTGGTGAAGAATATGAGAAAATATCTAGTTGTGATACGGCCAAAGAGATGTGGGACAAACTTGAGGTTACCTATGAAGGTACCAGCAAAGTAAAAGGAACTCATATCAATATGCTGGTTTATGACTATGAACTGTTCTCAATGAAGGAATGAGAATCCATCGAAGAAATGTTTGCCAGATTCAGTAAGATAATTAGTGACTTGAAAGCATTTGGCAAACCATACACCAGTGGCGACCAGGTTAGGAAAATTCTAAGAAGTCCACCAACCACTTGACAGACTAAAGTTGTCATCCTGGAATCTCAAGATCTTAATAAGTTATCTTATGATGAACTACGAGGAGAGCTCATTGCCTTTAAGAGAACTCACCTGAAGAAGACAAATCAAGAGGAGAAAAAGAAAATTGTTGCATTCAAAACCACTGTTGAATCGACTGAAAATAAAATTGATGATCCTTAAGCTCTGCAAGAAGAAATTGCTATGATGTCTAGAAACATGGATGGACTAATGAGAAGATACATAAATACTAAGAAAGGAAGATTTCCATCAAGGAGATCTAGGCAATAAAACGAGCAAGACAAGAACGACGGAAAATGCTATGAATGTGGAAAATTTGGACACATCCAAGCAGAATGTCAAGAACTGAAAAGGAAGATCTCTAGAGGATTCAACAAGAACAAATTAGTTGGAAGCTGGAGCGATGAGGATGACTCAGATCATGAAGAAATAGCAAATCTCTGCTTCATGACAATTCTAGAAAATGAAATCAACAAAACTTCAGGATGCTGGACAAATGAAGATGATTCAGACAATGAAAACTACTTTATGGCAAGAGGAGAAACTAGTGAGGTAAGGTCTTATGATTGTGAAAGATGTAATGAATTGCAGGAAATTCTTGATTCCACCTTAAAAGAGTCTCAAAAGATGATGAATGAGCTTAAGAGACTCACCAGGGAAATCAAAGACTGGAAACTCAAACATGAAGTATGTGAAATTGAAAATGATGTACTTCAAGAGGAGTTTGAGGAATTGCAAATGCAGCTTAACAGCTTGCACAAATCTACTAGTCACAGTTCTGTTAGGTCAAACCAGACGACTTACAAGTCAACTGGAAAGGAACCAGTCAGGACTAAATAGACCAGTCGGTCGGACCAGTCGACTTACAAGTCAACTGGAATAGAATCAGCGAATCTCATGATAGCCAATTCCAACACTTATGGAAGACCTGAAAATAGGTCTGAGGCTAAATGTCATTACTGTAATAAAAGTGGGCATAAATACTCCAGTTGTCACTTTCGTAAATTTCGTATGTCTGGATGGGTTTGGAAACCAAAAAAGTCTGAACCAGTAACAATAAATCACCAGGACCCAAGCAGGCTTGGGTACCTAAAAGAAAGTGATAATTATGTTTTGCAGGAACACCACAGAGTAAGCCGCAAAGGAAAATAATATCTAGATAGTGCGTGTTCCAGTCACATGACAGTTGACAAAAATCTTTTCAAAGAGGTTACAAAGATTGATGGAGGAAGCGTCAAATTTGGAGATGATTCAAGAGTCAACATAGTGTCAACATAGTTGGCACTGGAACTATTCCTTTTAACAACAACTATGACATTACTGAAGTGTATCTTGTCGATGGACTAAACTACAATCTCCTCAGCATACGTCAACTCTATGACTTAGGATATGAGGTAAAATTTAAGAGAATAGGTTGTGCCATTGAAGACGAATCAGGTAAACTAATTCTTCAAAAAAAATGTATGGAAATGTGTACATACTTGATGGATTTGAAAAAATAGATGGTCACATTTGCCTAACCTCTATATCTGATGATCCCTGGTTATGGCATAGAAGACTAGGTCATGCCAGCATGCATTTGATTTAAAAATTATCCAAACATGATTTAGTCATTGAATTACCCAAACTGAATTTCTCCAGAACTCATATTTGTGATGCATGTCAGATGGGTAAGCAAACTAGAAACTCTTTCAAAAACAAAGACATGGTGTCTACTTCAAAACCATTGCAATTACTTCATATGGATTTATTTGGACCTACTCGAACTGCTAGCATAGGAGGCAAGATATATGCTTTCATTATTGTTAATGACTTTTCACGTTTCACCTGGGTGATTTTCTTGTCCCATAAAGATGAAGCTATAAGAAATTTTGAAGTGTTTTGCAAAAGGATTGAAAGAGAAAAAGGTTATCTGATCTCAAAAATCCAAAGTGATTATGGAGGCGAATTTGAAAGTAAGTCATTTGAAGACTTCTGTGACAATCAAGGCTACACTCACAATTTCTCCGCTCCGCGCTCACCACAGCAAAACGTAGTTGTGGAAAGAAAGAATAGAACTCTTCAGGACATGGCAAGAACCATGTTGTTAGAGGATTCACTTCCAAATCATTTCTGGGCTGAAGGTATAAGTACAGCATGTCACATTCTCAACCGATATCTCATAAAGCCCATTCTGAAGAAGACTCCCTATGAACTCTGGAAAGGTAAACGTCCAAATATCAGTTATTTTCATCCATTTGGAAGTAAGTGCTTCATTCATAACAATGGTAAGGACAATATTGAAAAATTTGATCCAAGAAGTGACTAAGGTATTTTTCCCGGTTATTCATGAAATAGCAAATCATTCAGAGTCTTTAATAAATGCACTTTATGCATAGAAGGATCAGTTCATGTTATATTCGATGAAAATATTCCCTTGGTCGAGAAAGGCATTAGTGCAGGTGACAAAGATCAAACTCAAGAACTTCAGGACAAAGAAAAAGCACAGGAGTCAACTAATCCTGTAGATGTGGTTGAATCGATTGAACAAGTTAGCAATAACACTCTAGAATAACGTACGGAGTCGACTACAAGCACCGTTTGACTAAATGAATGGAAAAATGAAACTGAATATCCATAGAAATATATCATAGGAGATCCAAACGAAGGGATGAAAACCAGGGCTGCTATTAAAAAGAAACCAAATATTGCTTTGATCTCTCAAATAGAGCCAAAAAAGGTAGAGGAAGCTTTGAAGGATTCAAATTGGGTGAAATCCATGCAAGAAGAACTAGATCAATTCAGCAAGAATCAAGTATGGAAGCTGATACTCCAACCTGAAAATGTATCCGTCATTGGAACAAAATGGGTGTTCAGGAACAATCTGAACGAAGAAGGACAAGTCATAAGGAACAAAGCCAGATTAGTTGCTCAAGGCTATTCACAACAAGAAGGATTCAACTACGATGAAACCTTTGCCCCAGTAGCTAGTTTAGAGTCTATACGAATCCTATTAGCTTATGCATCATTTAAGGGTTTCAGACTATTTCAAATGGATGTCAAAAGCACTTCTCTGAGTGGATTCATCGAAGAGGAAGTTTTTGTAAAACAACCTCCAGGCTTTGACGACTTAAAATTCCCATATCATGTGTACAATCTTACTAAGGCCCTATACGGACTGAAACAGGCTCCACGTGCTTGGTATGACTGGTTAAGTACCTTCCTTGTTGATCAAGGATTCACCAGAGGTAAAATTGATACTATCTATTCATTAAACGATCAACAGAAGGTAATCTTATCATTCAAATTTATATTGATGATATTATTTTTGGTAGTGCTAACTCTCTTATGTGCAAGGAATTTGCGAACCTCATGCAAAGCAAATTTGAAATAAGCATGACGGGTGAACTCACATTCTTCCTTGGGCTTCAAATTCATCAATCTAAAGAAGGAACCTTCATTTGTCAATCTAAATACACAAAGGAGCTGATCCAAAAGTTTGGAATGAGCAATGCAAAATCAATTGGCACCCCCATGAGTCCGGCTACAAATTTGGATAAGGACGAACATGGTACTCCAGTTGATAAAACAAAATACAGAGGAATGATTGGATCACTATTGTATCTGACCGCAAGTCGACTAGATATTATGTTCAGCATTTGTAAATGTGCCAAGTTTCAGTCGGCTCCCAAGGAGTCACATCTAACTGCTGTAAAAAGAATTATTCGATATCTTATTGGCACAATATCTTATGGATTATGGTATCCTCACTCTAACTCGTTTAAATTAGAAGGTTTCTCAAATGAAGTTTTAGCAGGTGATAAAGAAGATAGGAAAAGCACAAGTGGCACATGTCAATTACTAGGAAAGGCTTTAATATCCTGGAACAGTAAAAAGCAAGCATCAGTCGCCTTGTCCACCATTGAAGCTGAGTACATTGCCATTGGTCAATGCTGTGCACAACTCTTGTGGATGTGCCATCAATTGGGTGACTATGAACTTTTCTTCAAACTTGTACAAATCTTTTGTGATAATTCTAGTGCAATTTGTCTCTCTAAAAATCCTGTGCATCATTCTAGAGCAAAGCATATAGACATTAAACATCATTTTATTAGAGACCATATTCTTAAAGGTGACATAGAAATAACTTTTTTTGGCACTTCTGCCCAATTAGCTGATATTTTTACTAAACCTTTGTTGGAAGAAGGATTTTGCTCTTTGAAAAAATTAATTGGCATAATTTGTTTTTCAAACAACTCTTAGGAACTAAGTGTCATTTTTCAAAAACTTGTCATAATTACTTCTTTTCAGTGCATTAATTACGCAGTCGGTTTTTTCCCTCTCTTTTTATTCTGTATCCCATCAGTTTGCAGTCGAAGTTGGAAAGCCAATCATCACGTCGCTTCGACTGAAACTTTTTCCTTTTCTATACTCAACGGTCAAATCTCTTCTTTTTAAGTTAATCCTTTTTCAGTCCCTTTCTTCTCCACCATCTTCCTTCAACCTGAACCAACCCTCTCTTCTTCCATGGCAAAATCTTTCAAAAACCCCTCTGCTTCCACTAGAGAAAGTACTCGTTCAAAAGCAAAACCCTCTTTCGTGCCTCCTGAGCAAGTAGACTTAGGGTCTGATTGTTCTGAGGGCTATGCCTCTTCTCAAGGAGCGTACTCTGAACACTCTCAACTTTTAGGAGAAAAGGCCTCTGGTAAGCGTCATATGGAGGATCCTCCTGCCTCTTCCACTCCAAAGAAATCAAAGTTTGATTTCTCTGCCTCACTCGATTCCGACCTAAATTTCTAGGACTCTCCAAATAGTGATTTCTTTATCTCTCTCAAGGACAAGCCCAACGCCCATGGAAGAGTTGTGGATCTGGATGATATGGAGTCCCTCAACTGCAAGGTAAATGATCTTTTCATGTATCAAGGGTGGGAAAAATTTCTCTCTATTCCTCCGCCTAAAGTGTATGAACCCCTTGTCCGTATGTTTTATGCTAATCTTCGCTCAAAAAAACCTAATAGGCTTGAAACTCTTGTTCTTGGTAAGCGCATTGCTCTTGATCGTGGTCTGTTCGATTCTCTTTTCCTCTGTCGCTGCTCTGGTTTTCCTACCCTCTCTAAGAATGTCTGGCCTGAGAATTTTGAAATCACCTTTGACCAGGCTAAGTAGTGTATTGCTGAAAATCCCTCTCATTCTCTTCCCAATCAATTAGGGCCTAGTGATGTGAGCTTTGAAACTAGGGTTATTACCCACATTATTGCCACCACTCTTCTCCCCAGAACTGGGTCATTCTTAACCCTCTCTCAAAGGGATACCTTCTTTGTCTACTATCTCATGTCCAAACTCAAAATCAAACTGTCCTCCTGGGTTATAAACTTTATGATTGAGAGTGCTGAAGATCCAACCAATCTTCCTTTTAGTACAGCCATCACCCACATTCTTAAAGCTCATCAAATTCCACTTTCAGACTACCCCTTTGTCCCTGTCTCCAAGTGCTAAGACTCTAGAGCTTTCTCTAGTATGGGGTATGTGAATGTCAAGGGTGCCTGGGTTAAGAAGGGTGAAAGTGATGGAACGCAAACTCATGTGGAAACCAAGCCTTCGTCTGTTGTTCTGCCCCATTCCATTCCCGCCGACCTACATGAAAAGCTCAGTTCCATTGACTCTTAACTCTTAGACATCAAGACTCTTCTGTCCTCCATACAGTCGACTGTGGATCTTATTAACTCTATTTCAAAAAAAACAGGGTCAGATGTGTCTAAAATCAAGGTGGCTATGCAAAGGTTAAGGAAGAAAGCAGTTAAAGCCTTCAAGGAGGTGCACGACAGGCTGGATGGAATGGGCACTGCTGCCAACACCAGCTTTGAACAATTGAAGGAGGCGATCTGCAACACTCTTACTTACTTTCTGCGTCGTTGACATGGATGTGTTTTTCAGACAATCTTTTTTTTAACTTGTTTTGGCTGTGGTTGGGCTTTGTCCGTGGATGTTTTTTTTGTTTGCCTCTGTGGATAATACTTTCTTCTGCTACTATTTGCTAATCCCTCTTTGCTAATGGCAAAAAGTGGGAGAATATATATCTTTTAGATGATTGTGGTTTATGTGCAGGTTCAAGTATATATCTTCTGGATTGTTAATGGTTTATGTGCCGGTTCAAGTTGACTATGCATACATAGGGTCTACTATGTATTCTTTATTTATTATACAGGTTAAGTCGACTTTGCGACATGCATAGATAGTCCACTATGTATTTCTTGCTTATTATACAGGTCAAGTCGACTATGCGACATGCATAGGCAGTACCTCTCATTCTTTGAACATGTTAAAGTTAATTATGCTGACTATGCATAGACAAGACTATATAGGTACAATTTGACTGCACACATTGAGGGGGAGATTGAGTTCAGTTGACTACACAGATTGAGGGGGATCCAAGTCGGCTGGTACTAAACAGTGAAGTCAACTGTTGTTTACACCTTTACGTTTATGCATATTATTTTGCCATCATCAAAAAAGGGGAGATTGTTAGATCATATTTTAATGATGCAATTAATATACATATGCAGGAGTTCAAAGAAGTAAAAGGAACTGTTGGAATATCTATGTCGAATGAGAAAGGAAGCTTTTCAGAAGGGAAGCTGCCTAAAATACTTACAATGTACAAGGAAAGAAAAAGTATTACATCAGCAAATCAGGATTAGCTCCATGATTTTGGGAAATCAAATATGCCATAGTGGAATAAAGATTCAGCGCAATCTGTGATTGACGAGCCTGGTCAAATCACTGAAGAAGCATTAAAGCTAGGATATCTGGACAACATTCAAGATTAGAAGCTCCAACAATCAAGGAAGAATCCTGTCAAACCCGTTATCTATTGAAGGAAAAGATCTGAAGAGATGCAACAGAAAGCTCTTTATTCTTGGAAAGAATCAACTCTTTCCAAGGATCAAAACCCTTTGGTTAACAATCCTTCACCATTCACCCTTGTATAAATTCGCAGTATAACAACATCCTAAGCATACTTTGAACGCACCAAAATAACTCTCTTCTTTCTACTGTGAACAAGCATAGTAGCCTACTTAGATCTGCTATGTCATAAGTCAGAGATAGAAAGAGGGCATACAGCTGGTGAGGCATTGTATCAAACGAGTGCTAGAAAATCTGAGCGATATACATCACAACTGTACTCGAGAGAAAATTCATTTGCTTGAAGAGAAATCTCTTGCAACCCAAGGGGACTGGATTAGGATTCACATTGAATCCAAACCAGTATAAAATTCCTGGTGTCTTTAATTCTTGCATTTACTTTCAGCATATTATCTCCAAGTGTTATCTCTACAAGATTGACATATTCAGTCGAGTACTAAAGTTTTAAGTCAACTTAATAACGATTAATTTTAATTAGTGACAATTCACCTCCCCTGTACTTTCACTACCCTCTCTTATTTAAACACACGAACAACAGGGTTCAGAACACACACATATACACTCAAACCCTCTTTTCTTTCTCTACTATTTGTCCTACTGCATTGTCTAGCCGACTGAAAGCCAAGGCCAGACTTTGGAACACTGATTGCTTTACTTTTTCTGTACATTGCTTATTCAACTGGTATGTTCTTAATTAAAATTCTGAAACTCAACTCTATGTATTCCCTTGTTTGTCAATCCTTGTCTCTTTTTGCACTAACTTATTGCCTCATGCTTTTAAATTGTACTTCTTGTTTACTGCTTTACTCAGCATGCTTAAAATTATACCCTCCTTTGTTCAAATGTGATCAGCATGTTTACTTGTTCCTGTTTCGGTCCTTCAACTAGCATGTCTCCTAATGTACTTGATTCATGGTTAATTATGTGTTTTTAATTTGGATCCTCTGTGTCCCCAACCCCGTACTTTCCTATTTGAAACTCCTGAAGTTGTACTGTTATTTGAACTTGTTCTGTAAGTGTTGTCGTTGCTCCTATCCCCTTTCCCCTTTCAAAAATATTTTCACTAAGCAACCTTTCTGCCGTTTTACAAACTTATTTCAAACATGCTATTTTTCAAGATTAGTTTCCAACTCAACTCCTTTGAGTCTATGTCAAGCACTTTCACTATAATCTTAGAATACTAGGTTCTACCCATTTTGTGTGAGCCTTGCCTTGGGACCCTATATCTCCCTCTGAACCTAGACACATAAGAGCTGGCCCTTCTACATTGCACTTACTCTTGGTTATGCTATCTGGGTGTGAGCTCTGCCCAGGATCCCTTGAGGTCCTTAGGGAACTCTGACATACCCAGATATGAGAAAGGCTTTGGAACAATATTGGCATTTGAGGTGGCTTATTACATAACTCAGAGAGGAAGTCAGAATCAGCCTTCCTATAGTTGTAACTTCTTATTTTTCATTTCTTATGTAATTCAATCACATGGTCTATAATAATTTGTAAACACGTATTGGGGTGGCTAGTGAAAAGGGATGGGAAAATATGTATGCTATAGTTGTTAAATGGTAGAAAGTATGTTACTAGGTTTATATTCCTAATTGTGCAATATAAACCATGTTTAGGATTCATACATGCATTAGAAAACCATGTTCTTATGACCCATGTTTTCTTGCTTTAGCACTTCATTCATTAGTCCATGCTCTATGTCTACCACTTAGAAATCATTCTCCTAGGGCAATAACAACACTGGTATAAAAAGCTGTTATTTCAAAAAAAATATCTGCAACTCTTGTGTGCTTTTAGAAATAATGCCTTAGGGATTCTGTTTTCAACACCCTTGCCATTCGCATGTAAGATACCATATTCTAGGATCATATTTGCATTTTGTTTAAAATTCCTAGTTAACTACCGATTCATAAAAAGGGTAGTAAAGTAATAATTTTCACATTGTGATGTTTGTTTTCCGAATAAAATTGGTAACCATCTCTACAACTAGAACAACATGTTTTGAAAATAATCTCCAACTGTCTTAATGACTTGGAACAACTGTTGCATCTCGCTTTGCGCCTAGGAAAGCTTTAGGTAATAACTTGAATAAAACCATAAATGCCTTTGTTTAATTATCAACTGTTAAAATCAGTAGGCAAAACCTAATTCAAACTTCTTTTCTGAGTCATGTGATAAATCTGGTTCTGATGTTATCATTCAAACACCCTGCTTTAGGATTTTTAATTTAGACCTTAATTATGTATAAGTCATGCTGCCTATGTGCATTACCCGTGGAGGTATATCCGAGCCTTCTACTCGTTTTTGCATTTCCCCCTTTTAAATGCAGCCCTACCTTTTTTGTATGTCGCGTTAGTATTTTGCCTTTAAACATAAGGGTCTACCTAGAACCTCCTTCTTATAGGATAGGAGTCCTAACCTCCGGGACTGATAGAAAGGGACGGGTAAGAACATGCAATAGGGGTCGAGGCCAAACCCTCGCTTTAATTACCTTCACGGGTGGGAAAGGATAGATATGGATATGATGACCGGTGCGCTAATACCACGTGTATCCCCTCTTTTAAGAAGTGATTACCGGATATTGCATTGATTTGATCCATATTATAAACAAACCTTGGACACGCCTTTATATTCGTAAACATGCTTAGATTGTAACTCTTTTCAAAACCTTGATTTCATTAATCGTTTTCAAACACTTGTGAACTTAAATCCCCTATTATTTGAGCCTTACTTGTCCATTTGCTAATTTCACAAATTCACAAAAAATTGTCTGGCCGGGAACCACACTAGCGGATCCTGAGCGGTGCCTAACACCTTCCCCTTTGGATAATTTCAAGCCCTTACCCTATCTCTGGTTATCAAACGTAGTTAGAGATAAACCATGTAGGTGCCCTAACGTGACTTAAAAATCGTTAGGTGGCAAATCTTCAAAATTGCAATACCCAATTCCCAAAAGGAAATAAGTCATTACACCCCATGAATGTCGAAACCCAGACACCTCTCCGCGGAGGGAAAAAAGGGGGCGCGACACCCGTGTGCCCAACTCAAGCTGAACTGCCATCTAGAAATGTGAGGTAAACTGCATACGACGGTCAGAAACGATACACACGGGCACACCATAAAGGTGAACAATCTCCCGAATATATATCTCGACTAACCTCTCAGAAGAATAGGAAACTGCCACAATAATGAAATATGCTGACTTGGTCAGTCTATCAACAGTAACCCATACTGTATCGAATTTCCTTTGAGTCCGTGGGAGTCTAACAACAAAGTCCATAGTGATATGCTCCCACTTCCACTCAGGAATCTCAATCTTCTGGAACAAACCACCAGGTATCTGATGCTCGTACTTTTCCTGCTGACAATTCAACCACCGAGCCACATATGCAATAATATCATTCTTCATCCTCCTCCACCAATAATGCTACCGCAACTCCTGATACATCTTAGCAGCGCCTGGATGAATAAAGTACTAGAACTATGGGCCTCCTCTAAAATCAACTGTCGAAGTCCATCAACATTAGGCATACAAACCCACCCCCGCATCATCAAAACTCTATCATATCCTAATGTAACCTTCTTAGAATCACAGTGCCTTACTGTGTATTTAAGGATACACAAATGAGGATCATCATACTGCCGATCTCTGATACGCTGAAATAATGAAGAATGAGTGACCGTACAAGCTAACACATGACTGGGCTCAGAAACATCCAACTCACAACCTAATTGGCCAAATCCTGAACATCCAAAGCAAGTGGTCTCTCACCAACCAAAATGTACGCGAGACTGCCCATGCTGACTTACTTCCTACTCAATTCATTGGCCACTACATTGGCCTTCCCCAGATGATATAAGATGGTAATATCATAGTCTTTCAATAGCTCTAGCCACCTTCAGTGCCTCAAATTTAGCTCCTTCTGTTTGAACAAAAACTGTAGACTCTTGTGATCCGTGAACACCTCACATGACACACCATATAAATAGTGCCTCCAAATATTCAGCACGTGAACAATGGATGCTAACTCCAAATCATGAACTAGATAATTCTTCTCATGAATCTTCAATTGATGGTAGCCAGATCTCAAGTCAATCTTCGAAAATACATTGACACCCTGAAGCTCATCAAACAAATTATCAATCCTTAGTAAGGGATACTTATTCTTGATTGTAACCTTGTTCAAATGCCGAAAATCTATACACATCCTTCTCGATCTGTCCTTCTTCTTAACAAACAATACTGGTGCACACCAAGGCGAGACACTGGGCCTAATAAAGCCTTTATCAAGCAAGTCTTGCAACTACTCCTTCAATTCCTTCAACTCTGGGGGAGGGGGGGGCATACGATATGGCAGAATAGAAATTGGTTGAGTGCTCGGAGCCAAATCAATGGATAAGTCAATATCCCTATCGGGTTGCTTATCGAACAGGTCTGAAGGAAATACTTTAGGAAACTCATGAACAATAGGCATAGAATCCATAGAATGAACCTCAGCATTAGAATCATAAATATATGCCAAATAGGCCAAACACCTCTTCTCGACCATACGCTGAGCCTTTATATATGAGATAACCCTGCTGTTAAAATGACCAAGAGTCCCTCTCTACTCTAAACAATTTAAACCCGGCAATGCTAAGGTCACAGTCTTGGCATGACAGTCCAAGATTGCATGGTAAGGTGACAAACAGTCCATCCCCAATATGACATCAAAATCAACCATATCCAAAAGTAACAAATCTGCTCGGGTCTCAAGACCCCCAATAACAACTATACATGGATGATGGACACGATCTACCATAATAAAATCAGCCACCGATGTAGACACATATACAAGAGCACTCAAGGACTCACTAGGCATGACCATATATGGTGCAAAATAAGATGACACATATGAGTATGTAGATCCTGGATCAAATAGAACTGAAGCATCTCTACTACAAACCGGAATAGTATATGTGATAGCTATATCGGAGGTCTCAGCCTCAGGCCTGGCTAGAAGAGCATAATACCGAGGCTGGGCCCCACAACTCTGAACTACATCTCTAGGACGACATTCTGCTGGCTGGCCTCCACCTCTAGTGGCCTAACCTCCACCTCTAATACCTCTACATCTACCTCTAGCACCTCTACTTCTACCTCTAGCTGGCTGATGGGGCGGTGGAATACTTGATGCCTGAACTATGGCACGGGAACCCTGATGCTGAGAGTTGCTCGATACTCGAGGGCAAAATCTAGCAATATGCCTCGTGTCACCACAAGTATAACAAGCCCTTGACTACTGGAATAGTAACCCTAACGGCCTGAATAACCACTCTAAAAACTCTGGAGCGGTAGTGCACTAATAGGAGATGGTGGTGCACTATTGGGAAACTTATCTGAATACTGCACATGAGAACCACGACCAACTGGCTCACTGTGAGAAGCCTAAATTACTGAATGAAACGGCCTAGAAGGATGGCCCCTACCAAAAGAATCACTACCTCCATATCAGGCACCACTGAACCTACCCGAATGACGAATCCTCTTGTCAAATCCCTGGCCACTCCCTTGTGATAGAACCATCTCAACTCTCCTGGCCACATTGGCCGCATCTTGAAAAAAAATCTCACTCCCCGTCTCCTTAGCCATCTGCAATCGAATCGGCTGAATGAGTCCCTCTATGAACCTCCTCACTCTCTCTCTCTCTCTCTCTCAGTGGGAAGTATAAGAAGAGCATGACGGGACAAGTCAAAAACTCTGGTCTCGTACTAAGTGACAGTCATAGAACCATGTTAGAGACACTTAAACTGCCTCTGATAGTTCTCCCTATAAGTGATAGGAAGATATTTCTCCAGAAATAGCTGAGAAAACTGATCCCAAATCAAAGCCAGTGACCGGCAAAGTCGACCCCATTGGTCTCCACTATCCCAATATTCCGTAGATGCTCATGACAGCTGTCCAAATAATCCCGGGGATCCTCAATATATGTACAACCAAAAGTAGCAGTAAAAAGCTTGGTGAACATAACAACCTCCACAAGGCATCAACAGACATAGTTGGCCCCTCACTAGTCTGTGCCACAACACTAGGCTGAACTACCCCAACTGGCTGAGTTGCTAGAGTCTGAAACTGGGGAGCCATCTGCTCTGGAGTGCGAGTAGCAGGAGTCTGGGCTCCTCATCCAGCCTGAGAGATGGTTGGTGCTATAGGAAGCAAGCCTGCCTCAGCGACACTCTCCATAAGGCCCACTAGATAGACCAGAGCATCCTAAAGTACCGGGGTGACGATGAACCCCTCTGGGACTGAGCTGGTCTTGATGGAAATGTCTGGGATGGAACCTTATCGTCAAACTCAACTTGAGGATCCATCGCTGGTGCTTCTGCTCGAGCTCTAAGATGCACCTTGACTCTGCCTTGGGCCCTAGCACGACCTCGACCTCCGCCTTTCACAGGAGCTGCTACTAGGGGCTCGAGCACCTTGTCAGCTAATGAAGCAGTACATGTTCTCACCATCTGCGAAATAATAGAGTAGAAGTTTAATTAGTATTAAGAAATTAAGTCACACGTCCGGAAAAGACAGATGTTAAATTTTTCCTAACTCTATAGCCTCTAGGGATAAATATAGACGTCTTCGTACTGAACCCTCGAACTCTACTAAGCTTATCCGTGAATTGTGAGACCTAAGCAACCTAGAGATCTATTACCAAATTGTCACGACCCATATTTGACGCCTACTCATGAAATACAGGCAAACCGAGAGTTAAATTTTATTACCCTTTTTCCTTAATCTTTTAACAATTCATTTTAACAGGCGATCAATAGTATCTATGCCTCCTTTTTTTAAGGTGAAATCGGGTTTATGACATTTGGGAGGATAACTTTTTTCCTTTTGAGAATTGGGTTTTCCCATTTAGAAGAGTCTCCACCGAATGATTAAGTGCATTAGGGCACTAAGAAATTAAAAGATAAGAAGAACCAGAGAATGGGTAAGGGCTTGAAATTATCTCGGGGGGAAGGTGTAAGGCACTCCCCAAGATCCACTAGTGTGGTTCCCGGCCATGCTACAATTGTGAAGTTAAATGTAACAACACTTTCGCATAACGATTGCAGACAAAGGGAAGTGTAAAAGTCAAATAAACATGCTGAAGTTTGGGAATAGGCAGTTTCATAATTATTTAAAGAATATGCAAGTGCATAAAAATGGGGGTCAAATAATTGGTACAAATAATCAAACAAAGCAATGAAATGGGGCAGAAATTTGGAAGGAGAAACAATACTGGAAATTAAATTACTAAAGTAGATTTTTAATGATTAAAGTAAAAGACGGGGTTTAAAAGAACTAGAAAAAAAACTGGCAGTTTTTAGAAAATTCTGAAAAAAAGAGAGGAGTAAACATGTAAAGAGGGAGGGGGACATAGGTTTATAAATAAGATGGATCACCCCATGCAACACCCGGTAACCATTTATACACGTGGTGTTATCGCGTGATCGTCATATCCATGTCTACCCTTTCCCACCCCATTAAGGTACTAAATCGCAGAAGGGTCTCATTACTTGTTGCATGCTACTACCCGCCCCAATACTATTAGTCCCAGAGGCAGTTGGGGCTGCTAATCCTAAAGGGAAGGGATATTGGCTTTTTGAAGTTTTAAAAGGACAAAATCTTGTGCGACAAACAAAACACATAACAGTTAAAGGGGAAACATATAACAGTTAAAGGCTCAAATAGGCCTCCTGATTCAAAGTAAAAATTGTTTAGCATGACTTACAGGTACTAGTTAGGTCATTAATTAAACTTAAACGTTAAAAGGATGGCTGATTTATCTCATATTTCTCAGATGAGAATTCCGAATTAGGCCTTGTCTGGTTGTAGTTTATCAAGGACTGACACAGCTGATTAACTACCTACAAGTTTGCCTAGATGGCCTACAAGCATGATATCTAACACTGCAGAAGGCGTACTGATTTTAAAGAAATGTTACTGGTTTTATAAATAAAAGTTCTACAGATTTCAAACGACCTTTCTATTGATTTTAAACTTATAGATGAAATAGACGAAGCCGATTCAATTGATTACATCCTACATGCATGATTTCTAAGTGTTGTTGGTCTTAAGACGATTATGTAAGTGGAGGAGTCCTATAGGCATGGTATCTAGAATGAAGTTGATGATTATTAAACCTATGATTATTTGCCTAATGACATACATATATGCAGAGGTGCAGAAACAAAACTATACTCATGATTTCTATATGCAGAAACTTATAAGCATGGTTTCTAATGATGAAATGAAACAATCTTATAGGCAGGATTTCTAAATGCGTAATGAAACAATCTTATATGCAGGATTTCTAAATGTAGTGCAGAACTTATACATGATTTCTATAGGAAAACTTATAGGTAGGATCTCTATATGCGTAATAAAACAATCTTATAGGCAGGATTTCGAAATGTAGTGCAGAACTTATACATGATTTCTATGTGAAAACCTACAGGCAAGATCTCTATATGCAATAATGAAATAATTTATAGGCATGATCTCTTTATGCAGATACATAAACGAGAAATGTTGTGATTACAGAAATAAGACCTAAACATGATATCTACCCCACATGCATAACATAAGAGATCCTCCCCTATTTTACTATACATCCTATAAGTTATTACAAGGTTATTACCACTTGAATGAATCCGAAAAGATACAGAACTACATCGAAAATTCAAGCTATAACCAAACAGCCTAATTCAGACTCAAGGTCTAACAATATGAGATAAACCAACTTCCCAGATAAGATTTCCAAAGCCTTTATCATCTTTTGGGTGTGTCAAAATTCCAAGGGGCTTCATGAACCCCAGGCAGTGCTTACACCCAAATACATTTGTAGGATCAGATTACAGTGCAGTATGGAAGGACCGGCCCTCAAATGTCCAAGTTCAGAGGGAACTCAAGATTCCCAAGGCAAGGCTCATAGGAGGGGGACATAGCTTAGAGTCTAAGATTAAGTGTAAGTGCAACAGTGGGGGGGAGGGGGGGGGGGTTAGGGAAGGCCATGATAGGATAGTGGTCATGCTCAACAATTCGGATGCTGGCACACCCGTGACCAGCCTGTTAGCTAAATTTAAGAGTTAGGACCCATTGAAGGTCAGGTTCAGACCTGGGCAGTAATTTGGATTCTGCCAGGCCATGAACTTTAACTCAGCACATAGAAGGGAATGGCGGTATGGGGATTTTATAACACACAAGTAAACACAAAAGAAAGTCACACGTTTAATACAAAATATGAACAAAAAAGTAGGCAAGAACATGACAATTGTAAAGTAAACACATAGGGAATGAGCTGAAAACAAAATTAAGACATACCAGTTTCTGGGAAACAAATAAGTAAAACAACAGTCTTGAAAGCCAAGTTGTAAGCAAAGTAGTACGAAAGGTCTTAGAAGAGAGCAGGGAGTTTGAAAGAGTATTGTGATTGAGAGTATGTGTGTGAGAGTATGAGTATTGAACTTTAGGATTCAGACGTTCAAAGTTCTACAGTTGTAAATTTTTTTTTAAAAGCTTCAAGCTTGTTCAAGTTGTGTCAATGCAGAAAGATCGAGCCCCCTTTTTATAGTGCAGCAAGTTAGTAAGAAAAAGGTGAGGAAATAACATTGTAATCAGTCTCCCTTTAGTTAGGGGATTCTGATTTCAAACGGGTAAAACAATTAAGGGAAGAGGATTCGAAAAAATATTTTCCTAGTAGTATAATAAAGGATAAGTACATAGAAGCTATTTAAGGCAACAAATCAATTGTACATGGTTTGTAAAAAAAGGAAAGGGAATCACAATTACAGACTTTTACCCAAATGAATCGAGTCAGGAAAGGGGTAAAGAAAAGTTCAATTAGGTATAACAATCAAGTAAACACAATTAAAGGAATTTAGAATCAATTAGTAGTTGGCAAAACCTTTTTGAAAGAAAAGTTCTCATATATAAAGCACACAAATATGTAAATCAAGACGGGACTGTCAAGTTATTTAGGAGAGGGTTTAACCAAAGAAAGGTTTAGAATCATAAGCAAAGAGATACATGTTCAATTTCCAGGTCCATAGTGAGTCTGAGAGTTCAGGGTCCCAAAGTGGAACCCTAAATCAAATACATGATCAAAACTATCAAAGGAAACCCCCAAATCCTAGGGTTTCAAAGTGGAGGTGAGAAGGCAAACCATTTGTTTCAGAGTCTCAGATGTGATAGCATGTTTGGATGACAAAGGAAGAAAAATCACGAAGAACATATTTGAGAAAACTCGAAACCTAAAGAAGAGATAATACAAACTTGAACACATGTAGATAAAGCATGTAAGAACATGAACAAAGTCCAGTAAACAAAAATCAAATAACTTAACGGTGAATACATATAGTAAAAGAGTAAAGAAACGTAGCAAAGAATAACAGGAGTAACATGCATAATAGAAAAGAAAAGGCAGGAGACAGTACATGCATAATAAAGAGAAATCACACGAGCAGGGTAGAGACAAACACACATAAAGCAAAGAAGAAGAAAAATCAGACAGATTGTTTAAAAAAAACCTTTCAAAAAACCCTAAAATCAGAGAGAAACAATTTTGAAAAGAAACTTTTGGGGAAAACACTTTAGGTGGCAAGAAAAAGCATAGATACAGTATAGATCTAAGCAAACAATAGTGAAATAACCACAAATAGCTTAGGTTTTCTGAGAAACCCTAGAAATGAGAGAGGCTTGTAAACAGGTCCGATCTTGGGTCGGAAAGGTCAAGAGTCAGGCTCCTGAGTCTGGAATATGCTGGAGTGTGGCCGGAGGGGACATGAAATCAAAGGTCTGAGAAGATCGGAGAGGGAATCGTCGAGGTCAGGCTTCAAAACTTCGAACAACCATAGCTTACTGGTGAAGATAGGTGAGTACTAACTATCCATGGCGTGAGAAGCCATGGATTCTGGTGACCAGCTGTTGAAAAGGGGTAGGGTTTCATAGAGATTTTGAGAGGGTTTGGGATTCAAAGGTGGCGGGCCAGGTGAGAATGAGGGATTAGGGTAGGTCTTTGGTGTTAAAAATGGTAAGGGTGAGTTTTGGCCGTTGATCTTGAGTGATCAACGATCCAGATTTAGTAGGTAGGTGGGGAACGGGTTGGGTTGTTTGACACTGGGTCGTGGGTTGGGTCCAAATCGAAACTAGGCCGGTTTAATTTGGGTGGAATTGGGGTCAATTTAAGGGCTACAATTGAAATAAAATGAGGTTAAATATTAAATAGCCAGCTATACCCCTTTTATTTATAAAAGATATTAAAATAATTTTAAAAATAAATTAAAAGCACTAAACCAATAAATAATGTATAAATATTAATTTAAAATGCTGGAACTAATTTTATAATTATAGAAATGCTATTAATCTTAAAATAGGCTAAAATTATAATTATACGCAATTTAGCTTTTAAAATGCCAAATAAATTTGTAAAAATATACAAAAATCACCTTAACTATAGTTTGGTATAAATATAAGAATAGAATAAATTATTCACCAATATTGATAGTTTTGAGAATCATTACTGATTTTTGTACTGCTAAAATGGACAATAAATTGATTAAAAAATCTTTAAAAATTAGGAAAAATGCCAAAACACTCAGCTATACTTATATATGCATATATATGCTATTTTGATAGTCTTATGTATATGAAAATTATATATGAAAAAATTGGGTATCAACAGATAGCGGAATAACCATAATAATAAAATAAATACCGAAGACGAAATATATGATAATATCACTAAGTACTAATGCAGAAATCCAAAATACAATGATACCAAGAATTGGTGTCACAATGTGACGGACTATCTACGAATACTACAAATAGTGATTTGAAGGAAAATAATACAAATCTGTCTCTAAAACAGATAAAAACAAAATTGAAAGATAGAAGGGGATGCCAAGGCATGCATACGTCTATAGAAGTACCTCGGGTCTCCGTCGCTGGACTGAAGGTAGCAACCTCAGTGTGGTCCAAAAGCTCTAGCACCGGGATCTGCACACAGTGCAGAGTGTAGTATTAGCACAACCGATCCCATGTGCTGGTAAGTGTCAAGCCTAACCTCGCTGAAGTAGTGACGAGGCTAGGACAAGACTACCAAATAAACCCGTGCAGTTATATCATGTACGACAAATAATAATGACAGAAACTAGTAGTTAAAGATGGGAAGGGGAAACGTGCTGGGGGAAATATCGTGTACTACAAAAAATCAGTAAAGAAACATCCGGAACACCAAAATTCAACTATAAGAATGAATAAGGAAATCAATGACAAGTGCACGACATCACCCTTAGTGCTTTTACACTTTTTCTCACCATCAGAATCAATATATTCGGCACGACATCACCCTTCATGCTTTTACACAAAAATCATGGCACGACATTATCCATCGTGCATTATTACTCATATCATGGCACGACATCACCCTTCGTGCTTTTACATTTTTAATATCGGCACGGCATCACCATTCGTGCATTAACACTCACTCACAAATATCACGCACGGCATCACCCTTCGTGCTTTTATACTTTTTCTTACCCAAGCAGCAATCACAAAGCAATGCGGGCAAGGGAATCAATAAAATCACAATAGAATCGCGGCAAGGGAACAATAGTATAACAATAATATCCCAACAAGGGAAACCATATCATGAGTAATAACATCCCGGCAAGGGAAATAATATCAAAAGCAATAACATCTCGGTAAGGGAGACAATATCATAAACCTCTTCTCTTTTCCGCAAATTACTTCACAACTCTATTCTCAACTTGAGCTAATGTTCTACAATGTTAAATTACCAAGAATACTTCCAAAAACCTTGTCAACATTAGAAATCATCAAATTAAGCAAGGACAATACAAAATGGAGTCACAACAGTCATAATATAAGACTCACAGGCATACTTGACACCGACGTATAAATACTCATGACCATACCTATACGTCATACTCAACAATTAACACATAGAAAATAAGACCAAGACTCATATTCCCTCAAGCTAAGGTTAGATAAAACACTTACCTCAATGTCGCGAACACAATCAAGCCTCAACTACCGCTTTGCCCCTTGATTCCACCACTAATTTGCTTGTATCTAGCCACAATTTACTCAACGATATCAATAAATGTCAAATGAATCAATTCTAATGCATGAAAATAGGTTTTCTAATGATTTCCCCATAAAGTCGAAAATCGACCCCAATCCCACATGGTCAAAGCCCTAGGTTCGAACGAAAACCCAATCACCCATTCACCCACGAACTCAAATATATAATTTGTTTTAAAATCAGACCTCAAATCGAGGTCCAAATTCCCAAAAATTCAAATCGTAAGTTCTACCCAAAATCACCTAATTTCCCACGAATAACCCTTGATTTTGAATTAAAATCATGTGAAAAGATGTTATGGGTTGAAAAAAATGAGTTGGAAATGACTTATTAATGATTTGGAGAAGTTGATGCCTTTGAAAAATTTCGCAAGATGTTTTTAGGGTTTGAAGAGTTGTAAAAATGAATGAAATCCCGTCAAAATTTCATTTAGCAGGTCTCAAGTGTCGCAATTGCGGCCATGGTTCAAAATTGCAAAAACCTTTGGAACCTGTTGTCTTCGCATTTGCGAAGAATTAGTCGCCGTTGCAACTCTGCCCTTTAAGCATTTACGATAAAACGTTCGCATCTGCGATCAAGGCTTGCCCAGGCTTGGTTCGCATTTGCGATGCATGGGTCGCAATTTCCAAGCCTGAGAACTTCGCAATTGCGAATCCTGGTCTCACAATTACGAGATCAGAGGCCTCGGCAAAAATACCAGATACCAATAATCTTTCCTAAGTCCAATTTCACTCCGTGACCTATCCAAAACTCATCCAAGCCCTCGGGACTCCAAACCAAACATGCACGCAAGTCCAAAAATATCATACTGACTTGATCGTGTGATCAAATTATTAAAATAGCATCAACAACTATGAATTAAGCCTCAAATTCATGAAATCACACAAGAACACTAAAATTACTATTTTCTAAACTATACGTCGGATGTATAACAAATCAATTCCGATCTTTACCAAATTTTACAGATTCAGCTTAATTAATATTTTAATCTTGTATCGGGCTCCAGAACAAAGATACGGTCCTAATACCATGAAGATTACATAAATTCTCTTCTAAAAGCTTTTGTATTTTCCATCAAATAATTTTCTTTAAAAATTTATTTCTCGTGATTGGGACCTCGAAATCTGATTTCGAGCATACGTCCAAGTCCCAAATTTTACTACGGACCCTACGAGACAGTCAGATAAACACGTGAGGATCCGTTTACCAAGAATGTTGACCAAAGTCAACTTTAATCAATTTTAAAGTCTAATTTCTTTATTTTTCTTAGATTTCACATAAAAGCTTCCTGGAAACGTGCTCGGATTGAGCACGAAAATTATGGTGAGACAAAAAGAGGTTTTTAAGGCCTCGAAACATAAAATTTACTTTCAAAATGGGCGATGACCCATCGAGGAGGGTTAAAATAAGGTTTTAATGCTTCGACGCATAGAATTAGGTTAAAAACATAAGTTGACCTATCGAGTCATCACAATGTCTAAATGATTACACCAATCATCAATCCAGTCTTTAAAAAAGAACAGCGTGTCAAGCCTAAATATCCACTCAGATTATCAATCAAGTCCTCGAAGGAAAATTCGCTCATCTATCAAATCACATTATAGAAAGGAAAGATATTTTTACCTATCACGATTCAAGGAGTAGCCATTGTAAAGCAGTTATTCTTGGAAAGAATTCTCAATCAAGATTCATTCCAAGGATTATTTCCTTTGAGTTTGTCAATCTCTCAAGATATGTATCAGTTAAGATTCAAAAATGATCTTCACTCAAGGTATATTTATAGTCGAAGACCAAAAAGAAGAAGGACATACTTTCGTCTAACCAACTTTAAGCTCTTTATTGTACTCTTAACAAGCATTGTATTTCAGTTTGGTTTAATATATAATAATCAGAGAGGAGAAAGAGAAAAATATTAATGAGACATTGTATCAAAATAATTGAGAGTTTACTTAGCATAAGAAATTGAATGGTGTGTGTAGAAGAAACTCATCAGCATAAGTGTATTAGAACAACATGGAACTTTGAAGATAAACCCTCTTGCAACCGAAGAGAACAGGACTAGAATTTACAATGAATCTGAACCAGTATAATAATATCTTGTGTCATTTAATTTTTCGTATCTTTTGTTTTGTACCTATTATCTGTTCTACTTACCATTAATCTATAAGTTGACTAATCGGTAAACTAGTCGTTAGTATTCAAACTAAAAAGGGAAATAATTCACCCCCTCCTCCCTCTTATAATTTCAATTGGTATCATAGTGGGTCTCATATTTTACCCATTTCTTAAAAGATTTTGAGAAAAAATCACGTCAAATAAAATAATTGTTGGAGCACTATTTCCAAAGGGTAATCGTAGATTAGGCCTCCATATTTCAATGGACAGTACTTTTCATACTCGAAATTTCGTATGAAAATCTATGTTAAATCTTATGATGTCGTCATGTAATAAAGAAGGGAGATTATCCAATTCCAGCAGCAAAGTCTAACAAGACAACGAATGGACAAGTATCATCCGATCCCGTAGATATAGATGATTATTCGACTAATCGACCGATCCCTTAGATATAGATGATTATTCTAATGAACAAAAGGAAATGACACAGATAAATACAAAAGCAAGAAATATTTTGTACAATATTATAAATGGAGAAGAATATAAGCATATTTCAAGTTGTGATCGGCCAAAGAGATGTGGGATAAGATGAAACTAACTTATAAAGAAACAAGCAAAGTAAAAGACATAAGGATAAATCTATCGATTCACAATTAACAACTCTTCCAAATAAAATAAGGTAAATCCATTGAATAAATGTTAATACGGTTCAACAAATTACTGGAGATTTAAAAGCCTTTGGGTGCCCCTATTTGAGCGATGAACATGTTTGAAAAATTCTAAGAATCTTGTCTACTGCTTGGCAAACAAAAGTTATCGCACTTGAGTCTTATGATCTAGATAAACTATCATATGATGAATTGCATGGAGATCTTATTGTATTTGAGAAAATACATCTCAAAAAATAAGGACATGAGGAAAATAAAAGGACAGAAGAATTTAAAGCTTCTATTGAAGGATATGAAGATGACGAGGACAATGAAGCAGAAGCCCTAGAAGAAGAAATTGTTAAGGTATCCAAAACTATGAGTGGACTAATGAGAAGATATAGAAATACCAAAAATGGCAGAATGTCTCCAAAGAGAACTGGGCAATACAATGAATATGATATAAATGATAGAAAATGCTTTAAATGTGGAAAAAATGAACATATGCAAGCAGAATCTCCAAATCTTTAAAAGCCTCCAGAGGATATCACAAGAACTAATCATTTAGAAGTTGTATTGATGAAGATAGCTTAGAACACGAAGAAATCACTAGTATTTGCTTCATGACCATACATGCGAATGATATAAATGGGTTCTCATGCTGTTGGATAGATGAAAATATGTCGAATGATGATAGCAAGGAAACAAGTGACAATTACTTCATGAATCGTGGTGAATCAAGCGAGGTAAGACCCTATGATCGTAGTGAATCAAGCGAGGTAAGACCCTATGACTGTGATAGATGCAATAAATTATAGTAAGACATTCTTGATTTAGCTCTAAAAGAGTCTAAAAAATTCTAAATGAATTGAAGAGACTAAATAGGGAGAAGAAAGACTGGAAACTTACTGAAAATTTGTAAACTCGAAAGAGATAACTTTCAAGGACAAGTTTAGAAATTGCAATTGTAACTCAATGGCATGAGTAAATCCATTAGACACTGTTCTGTCAAGTCAAACCAGTCGACTCGTAAGTCAACTAAAAAAAACTTATTAATAACCAAAATACGAATAATGACATCACTTATAGATTCTTTACGAATGAACGAGCTTCTCCATCCTTCTATTATTGTTGTAGAACAGGTAACAAGTATTCACCTTATTAGTTTCGTCATGCTAACCTTGGAGGATAGATTTGGAAACCTAAAAACATTCCAGTTATTACAAGAACTAACCAAAAAGGCCCAAGCAATCTTGGGTACCTTAAAGAAAGCAATAATCTTATTTTGTAGGAACACCAAAGGAAAAGTAGAAAAGGAAAATGGTATCTTCACAATGTGTGTTTGTTATACCCTATGTTTTGGTACATGAAATTACACCAAGTAAATTGATGAAAGCTCGAAAATGAGATATTACATCCCGCATTTTCGTACATTAAAGTTTTGTCGTAAGTTAATCGATGTAAGCTCGGGAATGAGATTATTTTTAGATTATAAGTATTATGCTATTTCAAACAAGTGATAAATAAAATCGTGAAGGTGAGAGGGTAAACAAATCGAACAAAGTGAGTTTCATCGAAGTTTGTTAATTTGGATATAATACAGTCAGAGCTATAATAACTTGAATTTATGGAATGTAGCCATACAAGGTACCACATGACCATGATACTAAGGTGTATAAAGTGTGTCAAAAGTGAGTAAGTATTTTAAGTAATTTGAGATAATCTTTAATAATGTGGATAATTAGGTAATTATTGATTTTAGTGAAAGATATTAATCAAGGCTTTTTGATAAGCCTTAACGTGGCAGCAAGTTGAAGCCCAAATTAATGACTCCTAAGTCATGTAAATTGGTGGCACAATCAGAGGACTTGTGGCCAAAGTCATCAAAAGTGTGGGGCCCACACCCACTAATACAAGAGGCTTATTTAATTCACAAAATGAAGATACTTACATCTTCTATGTAACGAATGAGCTTCAGCAAGAAATGTTATAAAAGATTATGATCAATTTCACAAAGAGAGATATCATATGGAGTTGAATGACAACGTGATTTCTTAGCAAATATTCATACAACATTATGTAATAGCCGCGTGAGATTCAATTCCAAGAGAGCACGCTATAATTTCTCTCAAAAATATTATATAGATTTTTCCCTACTTCGATTCGCCGTTAGGTATTTTTCGCAAAAGCATGTGTTAGAGGGATGGTTAAGAGAATCGGATGAAATATGTTAACTCTATACCTTCTTTCATTTTGGTATGATCCATATAATACAAACGAAATGAGAAAATGTATATAATTCATAAATTACAATATTCTTAGAAGTACTAGGGGTTTCTATGTTCTTGATTCCCCATGTCTTATTATTCTATCATCTGTTCATGTGTCTCAGAAAATTCGTAAGTTGATAAAGTATATTTCATGATATTAATCAAAGGCATAATGGTCTTTTGACATTCTGAGAGATTTTATTGACATACTTCTCATGCATTGTATAAATTTATACATGTATATTGACCCATGACCAAATGGCATTATATACGCGTATACATGTGTATATATGTATATTGGGTATGAGGAAAGATTATGGTGTTACATACGCACCACCACCTGATCATCTATTATACATTGATGATTTTTCCTACAATGGCCGAGATGATTTGATGGAATGCCCTCAGAGGCTTGATTATGTTATGTACGCATATACCTATGCATCATATTACACTTATACGCATGCGCATGGCATTATGAATTTTAAATGATTCACAAGGCTATTCAGACTTACATGTTGAGTCTTTTACTCCATGTTTCTCTCATGTCTATTATTTACTTATTTTCATTCTTTACATACTTGGTATATTATTTCTACTGACGTCCCTTTTTGCTTGGAGATGCTGCATTTCATGCCCTCAGGTCCTGCTAGTCCTGAAAGACAGGTTGAGAGTCCTCCAAGTAAGCTATCGGCTCAGCGAGAGGTGTTAGTGCGCTCCATTTGCTATGGAGTTGCCTATTTGGTCAGTATGATTTGGATATGTATTAGTTGGTATGGCGGAGCCCTGTCCCGACCCTTATAACAAATATGTACTCTTAGAGGCTTGTAGATAGGTTTAATGTATATGAAAGATTGTATGGCCGTATCGGCCTATGTTCAGTGTACGAGCGATTATTTTGTTCTCATAGGACCATATGTTATATGTATAAGTTAGTATTACATATTGGATCATCCTATGTCGAGTATTCCCTCATATTTCATTCTAGTTATCTCACAACATCCTTTCAGTCTCATTAACATATGATAGTATAATATGAAAGATACATTATATTGGTACTCGATTGAGTAAAGTACCAGGTTCCTGTCACGACCCATCGGTTTGGGTCGTGACAAAAGTGGTATCTAAGTAGTTCTGTCCTAGGGAGTTTTTAAGCCGTGTCTAGTAGAGTCTTGTTTATGGGTATGTTGTGCACCACACTTATAAGCTGGAGGCTAGAGGGCATTTAGGACTATCACTCTTTCTTCTTACTCTAGATCGTGTGGTAGAGCTCACTTATAAGAATTCAAACTCATAACTTCTAGTTTATTTGCAATAAGACGATACCTACATCTAGAAAGACAGTTGGTAAGATATTGAACGTGGCTATGGAAGATTTGAGTCACAGGAACTCGATTATTCATGATTCTTATGATGAGTAAATGTAAGGTCTTCAGTATATCATGTGTTTACTATGATGTGTAAGCCTCTTGATAAGAAGCCTTAAGGCAAGAATATCTATTCACCCCTATGGTGAAAGAAATAAGAGATTCAGAAGATAGATACAAGTTTCAATAAGCAAAAGAAGCAAAATGAAGAAAGATATGAGACACCCAGTTAATGAAGATTATCAATATTTACAATTTAGGCAAAGGAACATAAGCCTTTCGAGTTATCTTTAACAATAACATAGGTATGTATAATTGGTCACACCCATCTCATTTATGCCATGTTGGGGCTAACATAAGTAGTATAAGAGAAGGAGTAATATCAGGATCCAGTTGGGGTTAGAGTGACACAAAATGGTGGATGGATTTTTTGCGTTAGTTGACATTTCTGAAGGATATTGTAAATGTGATAATAGATCTCCTCGTGAGACACCCGGATGGTGCACTCTAAAATAGTATAGCTAGATAGGACTACAAAGATATGTGCTGGAAGCGTTGAAGGGATAAATATTACCTTAGTGTGGCTCCCGTCTCTAGTATAGAAAGAATGTTAGGAAACCCGAAGAGCCAGTAGATGGATCAAGGAGAGCTAAAAGTAAAAGGATGTCTTATTAATGTTTTCAGAATAAAGTGATAGACAGAAATGTTAGCAGGGAAATAAGAAGGGTTATAATGAAGAATTATGAGTAAGATGTGATACATGGATTACAACGACAGAGTATTACAGAATTATAGTCAAGTGAAGGAGGAGACAAGAGAGGACATGACTTAAGACAACAAAAGAGTATAGGCCATACAATTATATCCGTATTTCGAGAAATAAGTTCGCGACTCTAACGCGATTACCAAAAGGAAAAGTTAGACCCCCAGGGTAATAAAAATCAGTATGGACTGGTGAACGAGATAAACTAACATGAATTAGGGACTGAATGATTTGATAATATTCGGCATCATGATAATTTCATATTGCATTCTGGCGATAATAGAATGGACAACAGAAGAATATTCATGAGAAATTTAGATAATGGTCATTAGGAAGACGCTTCCCTAAAACAAGAAATATGAACAAAGTAAATCCTAAAGGACTGTGTGTGGCAGTTACACTAAGTATTACCCTCACGAGTAAGGAATTTTGTTATTATTGGTATAAAAGGATTATCAAAAGGCAAGTAAGGATCATTGATGATGTGAAAGATGCCAAAGATGAAGAGGTAAAACATCTATAAGTAGATCGTCGTAGCTATAAGTCTTAGTCTCCCCTAAAGGGTGGAATATGGAGTGATGTGGCATTAAGTTAGAATTAAGTGCTTCTAGTAACTATGGAATGGTTAAGGAAGAATACGATAAAAATGAGAAAGGGATGAGACTGAACTTATTTAAATCCTACAGATATTCTACGATTCAAGAATATAATACAAACCCGACGTCAAGGAAAAGAAGTAAGGGTTCCTTCAAGAGATGTTATTGATAGATAAGGAGCCAGTGTAAGACGTAAGTTAAGACAAATGAAATAACCCAAGAAACATTTCGTGGAATATCGATATGAGAAGGGGCGAACGAGTAGTTGGTAGTTGATTCAGGAAGAGCCTAATTATGACTAGACAAGATGATACAGACATATCAATAGATCGTGCAAGATAAACATAATGAACCCAACATGGGGAATTTAGTCTCGTAGATATGATATCGTGACCCTTGAGAATTATTCAGATAGTAGTTGGGCTACTTAAAGGTACCGTAGGAGTGTTACGGAAATAAAAGAGAGTGTTACTGCGAACACAGTCAAAATATTAGTTCAAAAGCAACCTTACAAGCACAAGGGCATGGAGATAAGTAACTAGGGATAATTATAGGTGAGGAAGGACATCAAAAATTCCGTCGAGTAAATTATGTAACAAGCTTACAGCATTACAAGAGTCAGAGGGTCCTCCCTAAGTACTATATGAAAGACTAGTTTAGGAAATAAGGAAGAATGCTTCAACCTAAGTACAGTAACTTGAAGAAGAAAGAGTCATGTAAAAATAGTCTCACTACAATATTGTATGCACTCCATAAGAAAGTGTCACCTATCGTGGCTAATAAATGGGAAGTAAAATCAAAAGTAATATTTGAGATCATATGAGCTACACGAAAATTCTGGCATGCGTGGAAACTAAGATAAGCTAAGTATGGATGCAACAAGGAGGCAGAAAGACCAGGAAGAGTAATGGCATACGTTTAAAGAAAACTGAGACAGGACATAAGGAATTATTCGATCAATGATCAAAATTTAGTAACGTTATGAATGCACTCAAGATTTTGAAGTATTATTCATGCAGCATATATGTTTACAATCATACAACCGTAGAAGACTGGTATATATTAAACGAAAGAATTGAGTCCAGGACACAGACACAATATTGAATTATTAGATGATTGAATCATGTATACTCCATAATGCCATCAAAGGATAAAGTAATAACTAATACCAGAAGTCGTAGATCGGAAGATAGCTTAAGCCTACATACAGGCTGATCAAATAGAAGATAAAACTAAAGAGTCACATCAACTAAGTAAATTAGGGGTGTTATTATTGGACCCAGACAATTATAGAAATCGTGATTGAGAACATTAAAGAATCACTCTTAATATCAGAGGAAGAATAGAGATAGTACAACAACCATAATCTATAATGGTTGTATGATAAAGCCAGTTAGAAGAGTACCAGACTCATAAGAAGTCAGTATGAAGCTCCCACCGGATTGTGTATGCACCAGAGGTGTAAGTATTATAATAAAGCTTCAAGTTGTGGATGTGAATTATAACTATGTGGATGGGAGGTCATGAAAGAGATAGAATATGTGATAAAATATTTTAAGATAACTAAGGTAAAGGAAATAACGTACGAGATACTCAAATGTAGAAGATTGTGAATAGTCCATACTTCAGATAGAAGGCTATAAGCGCTGGCATTTAGTATCCAGGAATGATAGTGACATTGTCAGCGGTATATCATCCAGCCCATAGTTTCTAGGTACTAAGAGGTTTATGTAAGAGAATGAAGAAGAGTTAGGGATGATGTGATGTCTCGCTTGATGTTCCAGAATAACACAAGGAAATCTATGGTGAAAGCAAGTTGAAGGAAGGTTGCGGGTAGTATAAATAGATATGTATAGGTCACAAGCTAAAGAATGATAGAGCGACAAGGTTTTAGGAAGATAGGAGTAAGGATAAGAAAATACGTGTGAGAAGGTGAAGACAATGGATAAGTCCTCGTGATTAAGCCCATGAAAAAAGAGAGCTAATGGTTTATCTAAGTTATAAAAGGCTCACTATAGCCTGAATGAACTCAAAGAACTCTAAAACTAATAGTATTTAGAAGAGATGGAATGGTGCCCTACCAATAGAATGAGGGTATAATTGTGATAAATGAAGGATAACGTTTCGGTCTTCAATTAAGTAATGATTTGAAGAAGAAAAAAAGGGATTTCATGAATTGTGCAGGATTGAAATACCCACGTAAGATGAATCGCATTAGGCTGCTATGACATACGATTATTAAAGTATAGTATCACCCCTAGGCGGATTAGGCAAGTCACTTCAGATATCCCTAATTAGACATAAGCCCTAGTGATAATGTATTACGTAAGAGGTTTCAAGTTATCAGTCATAGATTGAAGATCAACATTGAGGTGAATCAACAATAGATGGATAAAAGTTACGAAGTATGAGACGAGAATAAGCCATCATTCTTAAGATGAACAGTAATGAAAAAGCAGTAAGGACTTAGATTTATACATATAGGATAAGAAACAAGAGAAACCTAGAGTTTGATAGAAAACCTCAGCAACGATAAATCAAAGTAAGAAGTATGATATATTATGACCTATCTAGAAGCAATAAAGTCATAGATATAGATAACTAGGTCTATGAAACAAGATATATCAATATTCGTAAGTTCAAAAAAGTACCGAGTAAAGTACTTTAGTATACCTATAGATGCCCAAAGGGATATCTTTTCAAGATCAGTATATGTTTACAAAGTGTGGCATAGAGATTGGCTAAAAACTGGAGGAAAAAGGAAAGAAGAGTCACATAGGCGCACTTGCAAAGTTAGAGTCGTACATGTTGCATGATAGAAGGTAGCAACAATTATGAGAATGGAAGGATTCCGACTACAAGTCGTGTTTTGAGAAAGAGGCCTAAAGGGGGGATGCCCTGAACTGTAGATTTATTTATAGAACAGTTGCCTAGATTGCAAAAAGAGTACTAAAGTATTCGCAAGAACTATAGGCTATGATAATGATAAGTGCACCAATCAACATTTGAGCACGAATATTCTAAAGGGGGGATATTGTTACACATCATATTTTTGTACGTAAAAGTATGCCATAAGTAAATTGATGAAAGCTCGGAAAAGAGATGTTACATTCTGCATTTTCGTACGTTAAAGTTTTGTTGTAAGTTAATCGACGTAAGCTCGAAAATGAGATTATTTTGAGATTATAAGTATTATGCTATTTCAAACAAGTGATTATTAAATTAGTGAAGGTGAGAGTCTAAGAGAAATGAAAACAGTGATCTTCGTCTAAGTTTTTCAATTTGGGATAAAATATGGTCCGAGCTATTATACCCGATATTTATGGACTAGTGTCACACAAGCTACCACATAATCATTATAGTAAGGGTATAAAGTGTGTTAAAAGTGAATAGTATTTTAAGTAATTTGAGATAATTCTTAATAATACAGATAATTGGATAATTACTGATTTTACTGGAAAATTAACTAATTAATTAAGGCTTTTGGAAAAGCCTTGACGAGGCAGCAGGTTGAAGCCCAAATTAATGACTCTTAAGTCGTGACTTGGTGGCACAATTAGAGGACTTGTGGCCAAAGTCATCACTGGGGGGCCCACACCCACTAATACAAGAGGCTTCTTTAATTCACAAAATGAAGATACTTACATATTCTAAGTAACAGATGAGCTTTAGCAAGAAACGTTATACAATATTATGGTAAAATTCACAAAGAGATATCACATGAAGTTGAATGACAATGTGGTTTGCTTAGAAAAAATTCATTGAAAATAATGTAATATCCACACAAGATGCATTTCTAACATAGCACGATACAATCTCTCTCAAGAATATCATACAGATTTTCCCTACTTCGATCCGCCGTTAGGTATTTTTCGTAAAGACGTGGGTTAGAGGGATTGTTAAGAGAATCTGCTAAGGTATGTGTCCCTTCTTTCTTTTTGGCATGATCCATATAATACAAACAAAACGAGAAAATGTAAAACTTTCATAAATGAATCTATTCTTAGAAGTACTAGGGGCGTCTATGTTCTTGATTCCCCATATGTCCTATTATTCTATCGTTTATTCACGGGTCTCAGAAAATTCATAAGTTGATAAAGCATATTTCGTGATATTAATCAAAGACATAATGGTCTTATGACATTCCGAGAGATTTTATTGACGTACTTCTCATGCATTGCAATCATTTATACATGTACATTGACCCATGACCAGATGGCGTTATATATGCATATATGTGTATATAGATATATATGGGGTATAAAAAAAGGGTATGACGTTATATACAAACCACCACCTGATCAGATGTTATACATTGATGATTTTTCCTACAGTGGCCGAAATGATATAATGGGATGCCCTCAGAGGATTTATGATGTTATGTACGCATATACCTATGCATCATATGACTTTTATACATATACACATTACATGATAAGTATTTATGATTCACAAAGCTACTCAGATTTACATGGTTAGTCGTTTACTCCATGTTTCTATCATGTCTATTATTTACTTATTTTCATTCCTTACATACTCGGTATATTATTTGTACTGATGTTCGTTTTTTCCTGGGGATGCTGCCTTTTATTCCCGTAGGTTCCTATAGATAGGTTGAAAGCCCTCCAAGTAAGCTAACAAATCAGTGGAAGGTGTTGGTGTGCTCTATTTACTACGGAGTTGCCTATTTGGTCAGTATGATTTTGATATGTATTAGTTGATATGGCGGGGTCTTTTCCCGACCCTTATGAAAATTATATACTCTTAGAGGCTTGTAGATAGTTCTCATGTATATAAAAGATTGTATGGCCTAATCGGCTTATGTTCAATGTACGAGTAGTCATTTTTGACTCATAGGGTTGTATGTCATATGTATAAGTTTGTATTACATGTTAAATCATCCTATGTCGAGTATTCTCTCATGTTTCATTCTAGTTATCTCACGGGAGCCTTTCCCTCTCATTTACCTATGATAGTATGATACGAAATATACATTACATTTATACTCGATTAAGTAAGGTACCAGGTGCCTGTCACGGACCATCAATTTGGATCGTGATAGTGTTCCATTCATAAGACAGACAACTAAAGGATATTACAAAAAGTCACAAAGTTAAATGGAGGAAATGTCTAATTTAGTGACGATTCAAAAGGAAAAATCATTTGTACAAGAGACGTTTCATTAAACAACAACTGTGATATCATAGAATTCTATCTTTTGGATGGACTCAACTACAATTTGCTAAGCATAAATCAACTATGTGACTTTGGATATGAAGTAAAATTTAAGAAAACAGGATGCGCCATCGAAGATGAATCAGGTAAAAACGTTCTACCAGGCAAAAGGTAAGGCAATGTTTACATTTTGGGACTTTATTGAAATTTGAAAGTCGTGTTTGTATGATGACCCCTTATTTTGGCATAAGAAACTTGCACATGCTAGTATGCACTTGATCAAAAAATTGTTTAGACATGACCTAGTTATAGGACTTCCATAACTCAATTTCTCTAGGAGTCATATCTATGATGCATGTCAACTTGGTAAGAAAACTAGGACATCTTACGAATACAAGTATATTGTCTTTACATCAAATCCCCTACAGTTATTGCATATAGATCTATTTATCCTTATTAAAGCTGCTAGCATTGGATAAAAACAATATGAATTTATTACTATTGATGATTACTCATGTTTTACATGGGTAATGATTTTGGCTCATAAAGATGAAGCTTTAAATAACTTTGATATCTTTTATAAAAAGGTATACAGAGAAAAAAGTTATCAAATTACAACCATACAAAGTGATCAGGGTGGAAAATTTAAAAGAGGATCATTTGAAGAATTCTGCAATAAACATGATTACAATCATAATTTTTCAGCACCAAGATCTCCACAACAAAATGGAGTATTTGAACAAAAAAATCGAACTCTGCAAGACATGACTAGAATAATTATATTGGGATCCATATCACTTATGTATAGAACCAGTTAGCACGGTATGTCACGTATTCAACAGATGGCTCATTCGGCCCATCTTGAAGAAACCCCCATATGAGTCATGGAAAAGCAAGAGACCAAACATTAGTCATTTACATCTTTTTATGAGTAAGTATTTTATTCACAACAATAGTAAGGACAATCGTTTTAGTTTGACCCAAGAAATGATGAAGGTATATTTTTTGCATTTTCTAATAACAGTAGATCATTTAGGGTATATAATAAGCGCACTATGTGCTTAGAAGAATCAATTCATGTTTTATGTGACGATACTAACCATATGGGCGAGAAAGGAACTGTTGTATGTGATGAATATATAAATCAAGAATTACTAACCGCTAGCAAAAATAAAAAAACTAGATGATTCTGCTGACAGATGTAGTGAACCTTCAAAGTCGGCTAATGATCCTCTAAGTCAGCCTTTCGAATCTCAAAATCGATCAACTAATCAACATATGGAAAAATTCCAAATGAATTGAGAAGTGAACCCAAAACCAAATATGGTGGATAAAGCTCTGAAAGACCCTAGAGGGATACAAGATACGGAAGAAGAAATTGACCAATTCGAGAAAACTCCAGTGTGGAAATTTATACCTAAACCAGCAAATGTTGCAATCATTAGGACCAAATGGGCTTTCTGAAATAAATTGAATAAGAATGGTAAAGTAGTTGGAAATAAAGCAAGATTAGTTTCACAAAGCTATTCTCATCAGAAAGTATTCGACTATGATAAGACCTTCACTCTAATAGCTCGGTTAGAATCAATTCGTATATTGCTTGCTTATGAATTTTTTAAAGGTTTAATCTATTCCAAATAGTTGTCAAAAGTGTTATTTAAACAGTTTTATTGATGAAGAGTCTACGTAAAACAACCTCCTGAATTTGAGAACTCAATATTTCCTTGTCATGCCCCAAGCTCGGGGAGCGCGACTGGTGCTCCACTGAGTGAACCCGGCCAAGCGATCCTGTTAGACACTTCCTACCCAACTCATTTAAGATCAAGAAAAGACATGCGTTCATCAATTAGACAATAAGAGATCATACAAGTACATTACTATGCCAATTCATTAGGTGCATCATTGTTAAGTTTTATAGTACATACACCTCGATTTAGCGGAATAGGAATCAAGCACAACATAACCCATTGATCTTACCAACACTCATATACAACCCACATAATGTCTACGGAGCCTCTAAGTAGATACAAAAGAACAATAAGTCCCCAGCTACACCCCAAAATATGATAAGAAGGTGAACATAAGATACAAAAGATATAGGAACCAAAAATACTATGGGGCTGAGGATGCGCCACTAGCTTCGATCAACATTGTCTGCTATAGAATCACCTACATGCATTTAAAGATGTAGCACCCCCGATAAAAGGGGCGTTAGTGTTGTCGAATAATACTGTGTGTAGACCTAAACATCAATATTAATGGAATGAATGATGAAACATAGAGGAAGCAGTCATGATTTACAATAAGAGTGTATATGGTAAAATTCAGGAAAGGCCAATTTTAAGATTTTCATGGCAATTTCGAGCCTAGCCTTGATAGGATTGAAGCACAACCCAAGGCTCGCTCTCGAGGCACTCACCTCTGTAAGGCATATAAAAGACTCGCTATGATGCACTGAGGTAGCATGGAGATCGATGACAGTTATAAAAAGGTGTAAGACCCCCAAGGGCACGTGATGAGGACTGACAGAGTTTGCAAAGAATAGTACAAATCCACATTTGAACCGATATACAGCTGTACCAATAGCATTTACCTATCGTGATTAGACATGTACTATTCAAGGGTATCCCCTCCTATATAAAGGGGACCCGTGTTATTTTGTAAAGGGGATTCGGATTATTACACAACACATTGAATACAATACAACATTCTCTGCTCACTTTACTAACACAATTGTCCTTTACATTTACTGCTTATTCTTTCATTGTTCATTCATTATTCGTTATTGTTATTTATTTATTGCTCATTATTAACCAAAAAAGTCCATTTTTAAGGCCCTCATTATCATTGATTCTTCATCGATCGTTCATAGCTATTAGCCCGTCCAGACCTCGAGGCCCTGCTCCAGCTAGCGCGAGGCCCAACTTTGGAACCCTATTGGTTTGCATTTCTTATTTTCTTCATTCTCACTAAGCATCTATTGCTTAATAACTAGTATTGAGATAAATCACATATTTTTAGAACCATAAAATCAAATATAATTATAATTATCATTGTCAAGCTAAATAATTTTGCGCCAACCGTGGGGCTAAAAATAATAGTGATTGTTTTGGTGCTAGTATTCTGAAAACACAAGTTACTCTTCATGCTTTTCTTGTCCAAGGATCTTTGATTTTAGGTCAAAAAATGTCTAACTATGCAAATGCACACGAGAACAATGATGTTAGGCTTCATGTAAAGAACGGACTAGAAGAACGTCAACGCATCATTCACATGATTATTGGAGGAACCGACGTCCCATAGGGACCCATGTTCAAACGGCTAGAGTGTCCATCATAGCGGAAAGACAAACTTGGAGCTGTATACTAGAGGATGCCCTTATAGTTAGAGAAGAAGACATCGAGGCCTTGTCCCAACCACATGATGATGCGCTGGTAATCTCTTTCCTTTGGAATAATGTTCAAATCAAACGTGTGCTTGTGGATCCAGGTAGCTCGGCCAACGTAATCAGATTGAAGGTGATGGAGTAGTTCAGAATGCTTGACCAATTCGCGCCTACATCTCGAATCCTCCATGGATTCAACATGGCAAGCGAGACATTGATGGGGGAAATAAATATCCCAGACACCATGCCCGACACAGTTCAAGACACCAAGTTTCATATCATCGAAAGGTGACATAGGGTACACCGCCTTACTTGGAAGACCGTGGAAACACAACATGAGGGCGGTACCATCAACTCTTCACCAAATGATGAAATTCCCGACGAAAGAAGGTATGAAAACGGTATATGGAGAACAACGTGCAGCAAAGGAGATGTTCGCAGTAAACTATGTCACACCCACATCGACTCCCCACGTCCTGGTTGAGTCACGAAATGGGTCAACCCCGAGGAACTAGTGGTTTATGAGCATTCGAACGAAGACAATAAAGAAGACTTCCTCACTCCTCGGACATTCATTTACCCCAAGGAATCGGATGCAAAAAAATCAATGGTCGAAGAACTCGAACATCCCGTCTTGATCAAGCGATTTCCAGACCAAAAGGTCTACCTGTGGACGGGATTGACCGCCAAACTCAGGAAAAACACATCCAATTTCTTGTTGACAACATTGATTACTTTTCTTGGTCCCATTTAGACATGACAGGGATCCCACCAGAAATAGCCACCCATCGACTAAGCATCGAGACAAGGTTCAAACCAGTGGAGCAGAAAAGGATGCCTCAATCCGAGGTAAAACACTTTTTAATCAAAGATGATGCAACAAAACTTCTCAAAATAGGATCGATTAGGGAGGTAAAATACCCCGAATGGTTGGCCAATGTAGTAGTGGTCCCCACAAAAGGAAATAATTTAAGAATGTATGTAGATTATAAGGACTTGAATAAAGCGTTCCCCAAAGACTCATTCCCATTACCCAACATCGACAGCTTGCTCGATACCACAGCCGGCCATGATATCATCACCTTTCTCGATGCCTATTTTGGGTATAATCAAATTTAAATGAACCTAGAGGACAGGGAAAAGACTTTGTTGATCATGAAGTATGATACATACCGCTATATCATAATGCACTTTGGACTAAAAAATGCGGGAGCCACATACCAATGCCTAGTTAATAAGATGTTCGAAAATCAAATAGGCCAATCTATGGAAGTTTACATTGAGGACATGCTAGTTAAGTACCTGCGCACAAAGGACCATTTGACTCATTTGCAGGAAGCGTTCGATATTCTTAAGAGCTACAATATTAAGCTCAACCCCAAGAAATGTGCCTTCGGAATGGGCTCGGGAAAATTTTTAGGCTTCATGGTGTCGAATAGATGGATCGAGATTAACCCTACAGGATTAATGCCATTGAAGAAATCACAATGGTGAACATTGTGAAGATCGTACAGTGATTGACCAGGCGGATAGAGGCCTTAGGCCGATTTATCTCAAGGTCGTCAGATCGGAATCATCATTTTTTTTTTCCTTGCTCAAAAAGAAAAATAGCTTTGAATGGACTCCAGAGTGCTATCACGCTTTAAATGATCTAAAACGATATCTCTCGAGCCCGCCCTTGCTCCACACCCCGAAAGAAGATGAAACTTTGTACTTATATCTGGCCGTATCTGAGGTAGCAGTAAGTGGTGTGCTGGTTCAGGAAAAACAAGGTACGCAATTCCCTGTTTATTATGTAAGTCGGATTCTAGGAGACGCTGAGACCAGGTATACCCACTTAGAAAAATAAGCTCTTGCATTAATAAGTGAATATCAAAAATTAAAACCTTATTTTAAATGCCATCATATATGTGTTTTAACAACATACCCTCTTCGAAACATCTTGCACAAACCTGAACTATCAAGCAGATTGGCCAAATGTGCCATCCAACTTGGAGGGTATGATATCGAGTATCAACTTCAGACGGCCATCAAGACCCAAATTCTAGCAGAATTTATGGTTGATTTTAAGACCGCCCTCGTGCTCGAGGTAGAGAAAGAATTCTTGCAGAATTGGGCACATCATCGGGGGTATGGACTCTATTTACTGACGGTGCCTCCAACGTGAAAGGGTCCAGGCTCGGCATCATTCTGAAACTGCCTACAAGTGGTATTATTAGACAATCAATAAATGCTACGAAATTCACTAATAACGATGACGAGTATGAGGCTACGATTGTTGGTCTCGAGCTGGCCAAGATCCTAGGAGCAGAAGTCATCAAAGAAAAATATGACTCCCTCATGGTAGTTAATCAAGTGAATGTCAGCTTCGAGGTTCGAGGATAGAAGATACAAAAGATACTTAGACAAAATTCAGGTCATATTGCATTGTTTCAAACAATGGACTCCGGCCCACATTCTCCGAGATCAAAATAATGAGGTTGATGCACTCGCAAACCTGGGTCCTCCGTTGAAGAAGATTACATACTACCAGAGGCTATTGTACAGTTGTCCAAATCAGTGATCGAGGAAGGCCACGTCGAGATCAATTCGAAAAGTCTAACATGGGATTGGAGTAATAAATATATTGACTATTTGACAAGCGGGAAGCTGTCCACGGATCCAAAGGAATTGAGGGCCCTCCGAGCCAAGGCAGCGCAATTTTCACTCGATGAGAATGGAATAATGTATAGAAGGACCGTCAACAGACATTTAGCAGTATGCTTGGTACCGGGAGATACCGATTATGTGCTTTGAGAAATCCATGAGGGCACTTGTGGGAATCATTCTGGTGCCGATTCTTTAATGAAAATGTGATAAGGGCCAGCTACTATAGGGATGGCATGGAATAGGAAATCAAGGAATTCATTCGAAGATGCGACAAATGCCAAAGGTTTGCGCTGATAATTCACCAACTAGGCGAACAACTACATTCAGCCTCATCACCATGGTCGTTCATGAAATGGGGAATAGACATCGTCACCCCCTTACCAACAACACTTGGTAAAGCCATATTTATTCTTTTTATGACTGACTATTTCTGGAAATGGGTGGAACCACGGGCCTTCGAGAAGATAAGAGAAAAAAAGTCATCAACTTCATCTGGGATCACATTATATGCCAATTTGGGGTCCATTTTGGGATTGCATGTGACAATGGGGAGCAGTTCATTGGCAGCAAGGTAACGGAATTCCTCAAATATCATAAGATCAAAAGAATCTTATCAATGCCTTATCACCCATGTGAGAATGGACAGGCGGATCCACAAACAAGACCATCATCCAAAACGTGAAAAAGAGGTTAAAAAATGCGAAGGGAAAATGGAGATAGGTATTTCCAGAAGTGCTATGGGCATACCGAAAAAATTCTAAGTCGACCACAGGAGAAACACCGTTCTCTTTGGTATACAAGTCTGAGATTCTGATACCGATAGAGGTTAGAGAGCAAAGTTCCAGATTTTGGCATGCTGTTGAGGACTCAAATAGCGAGGCCATGATAATAGCCCTCGAGCTACTAGATGAAAAGTGAGAGGCCGCAATAATCTTAATGGCCGCCCAAAAGTAGAGGATCAAGAGATATTATAATAGGAGAACAAACCTCTGATACTTCGAGGTCAGTGACACAATCCTAAGGAATTTCACCCTCAACACTAGAAACCCAAATGAAGGGAAGCTAGGCCCGAGCTGAGAAAGACCATACCGCGCCCTCAGAATAGTAGGCAAGGGGTCCTAAAAACTTGGCACCATGGAAGGCTACAACTCCCACACAATTGGAACATATCAATGCTGAAACGCTATTATTGCTAAGGTATAATCTCCTCCCCTTTTTTGTCCTATGACTCACATCGATTTCTTACAAGTGTCTGACGAAAGGCACTAAAACACCTTTCAACTCAGAAAACCTTAGGTTTTAAAGCATGTGTTGCGCTTTTTTTCCTTTAGACCAGATTTTATACTGAATGGGTTTTACCGGTGAGGTTTTTGATGAGGAAACATCCATATGCTACCCAAGGAGAACACATCAAGTATGCAAGGCTCCTCTTCGATCAACCTCAAATACTAGGGGGCATTACCCCAAGAGGTCGCCTCTTTAAAGAACTCAAACAATACCAAGGAGGACCCCGATAGGAGAATGATATATTGGACCAAAAGGTCGAATGAACCGTGTCCATGTAGAATAATTGGGCCTCCGAAGGCAAAAAAAATGTACGCATACTTCAAATAATTGAGGAAGCCTCTTTGCTTATAAAAACACTCGAAGAAATTCTATGCTTGCACGAAAAACTGCTCAAGGGCCAAAAATCCTCGAACACTCAAGGACTGTCGTCAACAGTTAACTCGTCGAAGCCATCGAAAACTCAAATTCGTAAGACCTAAATAAGGCAATTTCAAGCTCGTAGGACCCCAGTAAGGCAACCCCAAATCTATAAGACCTCAACGAGCCATGCCATAATTTATAAGACCTTAAAAAGGCATAACACCGATATTAAGACCGAGGCTATATATCGAACTTGTAAGACCCCTAAAAAGGCATGCCCTCGATATAGACGCCGAGGTCATCTCACCCGAGGACTACCGACTACGATCGTATCAAAAGGCTCCATCCAAATTAATGCGGCTTGGAGATGTCTAACTGCCGCTATAAAACTAAAGGTCTCTAAATACTTCGAAAATACTTCGAAAAGAACCGGTTAATCAAGCTACCCTCGGCATAAACAAAGGAGCTTCGATAATATCTGCTCCAAACAATAAAAAGTCTTCGAAAACAATCAGACTTCAATAAAAATATTTTGAAAACTCAACCTTCGAGCAAGCCTCCCGAGGTACTCAGCTGTCGTCACATATTGACTCATAATCGAGGTCTTTGTTTGAGACGTCAAAGAGTCGAACCAACATAAAACATGCCAAGACATAATCAAATCTTCAAAAGTCTTTAGCCAAAAATAGGGAAATACTATAGCTGTATCAGAGATCGGATCGACCCAATCTAACACGTAAGAGCATAAGGGCAAGCTTAAAAAGCCTCGGGGCTATATTTACTTCGAGTTTGAGCGAACGCTCGCTCAACTATTAAGTCCAAGGGATACCCGAGTTTGAGCCAGTTCTCACTCGGGGACTAATCATAAAGCCTCAGGGATATCCTTACTTCGAGTTTGAGCGAACGCTCGCTCGACTATTAAGTCCAAGGGATACCCGAGTTTGAGCCAGTTCTCACTCGGGGACTATTCATAAAGCCTTAGGGCTATCCTTACTTCTATTTTGAGTGAACGCTCGCTTGACTATTAAGCCCAAGGGCTATCCGAGTTCGAACCAGTTCTCACTCGAATACTATTCATAAAGCCTCAAGGCTATCCTTACTTCGAGTTTGAGCGAATGCTCACTCAACTATTAAGTCCAAGGGCTACCCGAGTTCGAGCCAGTTCTCACTCGGGGACTATTTATAAAGCCTTAGGTCTATCCTTACTTCGAGTTCGAGCGAACGCTCGCTCGACTATTAAGCCCAAGGGCTACTCGAGTTTGAGCTAGTTCTTGCTCAGGGACTATTCATAAAGCCTCAGGGCTATCCTTACTTCACATTTGAGAGAACGCTCGCTTGACTATTAAGCCCAGGTCTACCCGAATTGGGTGAGAGCTAGATCTCGTTGATGGTTCTCGATTAAGAGTTTTCTCAAACTAACCTTTGGACTTAGATACCGGGGGTGTTCATTTGATCATTCGAAAATGAGGATAGTCTTCAGGCTTTTACAAATAGTCCCAGAGCGAGGACTTACTCGAACTCGAGCAACCTTTGGGCATTATAGTCGAGCGAGCGTTCATTCGCACTCAAAGTAAGGATAGCCCTGCGCCATTATGGGTAGTACCCGAGTGGGAACTCGGGTAGCCTTTGGGCTTAAATAGTTGAGCGAGCGTTGACTCGAACTTAAAGTAAGGATAGCCTTAGACTCAGAAGTCCCGATGACCTAAGCTCGTATCAAATCAATCCATGCTTAGTAAGAAAGGTAGCAAAGGAATTTAAGAAGCATCGTATCAATCAATTAATAACCTAAGGGTTTGTGATATTTTGGGCCCAGTATTTGGACTAATCGTTAGAATCATACATTTAAATTCTTCGCAAATGAAGGCAGAATGCGGCTCAACACAAATCAAAGGCGAAATAAAGAAATTCTTATATTGAAGAATGATGTTTACAAAGCCGACAAAGGGGCCCTGATACAGAAACAAAAAGAAAGCCTAATCCTTAGCCGGGGTTATTTGGTCAGATGGAGTTCCCTCAAGAGCTACGCCCTTGAAATCTTGTCCCTCAGCACCCTGGTCATCAACAACTTCTTCCCCCCTGGAGACATCTTCATCATCTTTACCGCTATTTGAGCCACTAGTTTAATCCTCATCATAAGTAATAGAGGCTACCAAATCTCCCGCTAAGGCTTTAACCTTCTCAGACTCTAAACGGGCACGCTTCAGGTCTCGGGCAACTTTAAACTTAGCATTCTCACAGACCTTCCTGGCCCGAGCCTTTACAGTGGCGGCATCTTTCTGGTACAAGGAAATGAGCGCATCAGCCTCGGCCTTGGCTATAGATACTGCTGAAATCGATTCAGTATAGAGATCCTTATACTTTCCAATATCCACTATCACCTCCTGAAGGCAGCGCTCAACCGAAGCGAACAACCCTTGGAGGGTATCTTTCTCGGAGGCCATCTCGTCCACACACCACCAAAATCCAAGAATATCAGCATCCTTGGCTCTAAGTCCCTCCTCCATCAGGGCATCTTTCTTCTCAAGCTGCAAAAATTAACTAAAGGTGTTAAACGCTAAAGTCGGGAAAGTGCAAAAATAGAGAGATGTGAAGGCCGTATTACCTGCTTAGCAAGATCGGTTCGCTCACGAGACATCATCCCCAAACAAGCCCGAAGGTTGCAAAATTATTCCTCATTCTTAGTATAAAGAGCTCTGAACTCGTTAGCCTGCGATGAGAGCCTCCTGCACTCTTCCTAATAGTGGGCCAGCTGGGCTTGGGACTTAGCAAAAGCCTGCTTGTAAAGAACTATAACCTGAAAGCATAAAAGAACAAAATCAGGAAGATGAGGATCAGAATTTAGAACATAGTCTACGAATTATTACCTGTTTGTAGAACCTCTCGGCTTCCTGAAAAATGAGTGAGGCGTTAATATCGGGGCTTTTTATGACCACAGTAAGGTGCCATTTAAGCAAGTAATTCCCCTAGAGGGATGCCCCCGCATCAAAATTTTCTCTATTATTGGCATCTCGAATCCTCCCGGGAGGGAATGTCGGCTCGGCTTAGAGTCACCCACATCAATAGCTCCAGCTGGATCGATCTGGCCTGTCCTTTGCCTATGAGGAACTTCAGGACCGGGATCTCTTGACTCATCTACCAAATGCCCCTCGGCTCGAGAAATGTTTTAGCTGTTGAAAGGCCTAGGAACATCATCTGAACCATCCTCGAGAGCCTCCTCGGCTCGATATGGGACAACATCTATCGTTGGCTCAATAGCCATCGACTCAGCAAGATCCAAAGCACGCACTCTTCCTCCTTCCTGGCGCGCTAGCAGGGAGTCATCTTTCTCTCCACCCCCAGCACGAAAGATCCCCACTGCTCCCGAAGTTAGGGCTGCTTAATCAACCTCAGGCTTTTGAACTTTCGCCTTCTTCGATTTCGAGGATTTAGTCAGTTAAGGGTACTTTTTATGATTAGCTTCCTATCGGCCCTTAGCTGGATCGCGCCATATGCACTTAACACATGGGTAAATCGAATCAAGCTGATGAACCCAGCCCGAAAGATCCTTCACCGCACCAAGGTACCACTCAACAACTGTACCAACGAAGGAAGTTAGTTCAAGAGGGAAAAAGGTCCAAAGGAAAGAAAAAGTACTTAATCGACATATTCGCTTATGATTCATGTTCCATTCCTCGGGGAATGGCATCCTTTTAATGAGAATTAGATCTGAATTCCTAACTGGGACAAAGCTACTCATCCGTGCCCTATCCTTGCCTTCATTGGTACAGGCAAAGAAAGCCTTTGGAGCCCGACGCTAAAGCTTAATCAGGCCGCATCGATATACCCGGGGGCTGTGCATCCTAATCAGTAATCAATGGTAAAAAGTACCCCCAGCCATGTTTGTAAAATTCCTAATCATGTAGACAACACATTAGAATTATGTATGAATTTGACCGAGCATCACCCGATATTGTCCATAGAAATAAGGATCACGAGGTCTATAAACGACAAGGATGGTTCTACCGATCCCATGGTAAAAGGATATGTATATACGCTAAGGAAACTGGGTTTGTGTGTCATTATATCTTCCTCCAGAGAAAGCATCTCCACTTGCACCGCCTCTCCCCAGTGACAGTCAGTTTTCACCATTCTAATGTTGGTAATCAGACTAATGTATCGGGACATGGGTTCCGCACCGCCCTTGTTTCGAAGAAGGCTTGTCAACTGAAAAATTAGAGGATGCCTCGCAGGTTCAAGGCATGCATTCTTAGATGCTAAGAGGCGTTATGGTTTTCCCTTAGATGAGCATCAAGATGAAGAAGCTTTGTTACCTTTAGGAACGGTTCTAGAGCTCTTTGCCATTTCTACTGAAAAATTTCAGAGGAAAAAAGAAAAACTAGGCAAGAAACAAATGCAGGAAAGAAAAAAGGAAAGCTATTGAATGTTCGGAGATATGATGGGAAAAAAGGGGTGAAGGACTGAGATATTTATAGTGTGCTTGGGAAACCAAAATGGGCGGCCAACCGTCGTAATCAATTCAAGGTTATTCGAGAACCGTGCAAATGTCACTTTTGAACATCCCTTTTTGTCACATAAACCGATCACGTGGTGTAACTGACATAATGATGGATACATTGAAAGAGTTGAAGATTTAAAATTGTTCCTTGTTATTTCATTCCAAGGAACGCGGGAATTATCTGTATATGGTTTAAATCAGGGAAGGTCGATTTTACGGTTTTCATGGCAGTTTCGAGCCTGGCCTCGATAGGATCAACGCACAACACAAGGTTCGCTCTAGAGGCACTCGCCTCGGCAGGGCATATTGAAAACTAACTATGACGCACCCCTAGGCAGCATGGAGATCGATAATCGTTATAAAAAAGTGGAAGACCCCCAAGGGCACGTGATAAGGACTGACAGAGTTTGCAAAGAATAGTACAAATCCACATTTGAATATTTATACATCTGTACCGATAGCATTTCTCCATCATGATTATGCATGTAATATGTAAGGATCCCCTCCTATATAAAGGGGACCTTTGTCGTTTTGTAAGGGGGATTCAGATTATTACAGAACACGTTGAATACAATACAACATTCTCCGCTCTCTTTACTAACACTATTGTCCTTTGCATTTATTGATTATTCTTTCATTGTTCATCATTATTCGTTATTGTTCTTCATTTATTGTTCATCATTAACCACAAAAGGCCATCTTTAAGGCCCTTATTATCATTGATTATTCATCGATCGTTCATAGCTGTTAGCCCATCTAAACTTCGAGACCCTGTTCCAGCTAGCTCGAGGCCCAGCTTTGGAACCCTATTGGTTTGTATTTCTTATTTTCTTCATTCTCACTTAGCATCTATTTCTTAACAACTAGTATTGAGATAAATCACGTATTATTAAAACCATAAAATTAAATATAATTATAATTACCATTTTCAAGGTAAACACAGAGCTTCAAACAAATACGAAAAATATCAAGTAAGGATCACATAGTTTCCAGTTTAATTTCCATCTTATTAGGTTGATAATCGTAGTACCATGTGCCACAATACACAATACCACTGTGTTCCTACACGGAGTATGACCTCGACCCAACCGGCTAGGTCATCTCATTTGAGACATCAACGATATCCAAAATTTCAATCAATAAATCCAGCACAACTACCACCATGTATGTAGGCATGGTGTATGATCACGGCACGATCGGCTAGGCCATCTCACTTGAGACATCATCCTTTCAACCGTTCATCTCAATTTGCATTTCCTTCCCATCTTCCATTACATGGCACGAGTATCCTCATTTATTAAGTCGTTCTTGGCACTTGGACGTATCTTACAATTCAAGTTTCCCTTTTTATACATTTAATTAACATTATCATCCACATCAATAAGGCCTATCATATTAGGCATTGCACACATAAGGGAAAAGCTTGGAAAATGTTAGTCACGCGTAGGCTCTTCATACAAATTAGCATAGCAAGATTTATTTGATTCTTGACCTTTCTGAGCACATATATTCCATATATTAAACACATTCTCAAATAGCATGACGACATGATAAACATTTAGAGGAAATATTGAACATGAATCTTCCAACATAACACATTAGGTCAAACGATCCTAGTAAGATCAATTTTGGGTCTTACACCAAGTACACAAACACCAAGGGTTTGATTCTAAAAAGAAAGGGGGCTTAGCCATACATACCTCAATTAAGCTTTCCTTAATTTATACGATGTTCCGGAATGTTCTAAACTTTAATCTATTTTAGCAATGTTGCACATATGAACCCATAATTAAGAAAATGATCATAATTTTAGCTCACTTGAGCATTTTATCAAACATTATGTGTTCATTAAGGTTTTATGATCGTTTAATGGAAGATTATACCAACCCATTCCCCATTTTTCTCTATATTTGATTTACAATTCCCTAGCCTTGATTTACAATTCCCTATCTTTGATTTTTAATTCCCCCACATCTTCTAAAAACACATGCATGCATTATAACCAGCCTCATCCCCATGAACTATCTCATTAATGGCCCATAATAGCTATGTTTGGAATTAAGAGATGGGGTGAAGATGTCTTAACTCTTAGGATGAAGAATTAGGTGCCTCACTTGAAAATCTTCAAGGTCTTAAGTGATAATTGAAGAACAATTTGATGAATATTAGACCATCCCTCTAGGAATCTCTCTCTCTCTCTCTCTCTCTCTCTCTCTCTCTCTCTCTCTCTCTCTCTCTCTCTCTCTCT